>JAQFXY010000135.1:0-54664 GCA_034693865.1 Ceratophysella sigillata
GTAGATTTCGAAATGGTGAAAACCGAAAAGTAAACAACGGATGAGCCAACCTTGTAGGGTCTGTTAAACAATCTTGAGCATACCTGTTGTAAGGGCCGATTTGTTGAGAGCATAGACTAGATTATTCCCATTGTCAATGGCAACAAGGGAATTTCGGGGGTAAAGACAGCAAAACAGCCCTTTCAAAAGGTCCAGTGGAAATCGCTAGTAGGATCAGCCAGTAATGCAAAAGAGTAAACAAAATCTACACATCCTGACTGCGTGTGTCCAACTACTCGAGCATGACTTTCATATTGTCCCAGCTATTTACTTCACAATCACAAGTAGCGAGGAGCGGAAGGAACCGACGGATAAGCACATCAATGAATTACAAATAGGAAATTACGCTTCTGAAAATTGCACTAATCTGAAGGAAAGCACTGTCAAGGTTCGCTGAGCAGAGATGTACATATTTCGTAGGAATATTTAGACTTGTGCGTCATAAGCTCAAAAGTTTGTTGTTTGCAGCAGTTTGTTATTGTTTTTCCCATCTCGCTTCGTTTAGCGACTAGCCAAGTTCAGCGCTGCAGTAGAAAAGCAAGCATACATCTCCATAGATATCTGTTTTCACCTTTAGCCACATATCACGCTTCTGCTTTCTCCTTCTGCCTTTCACTCCGAAGCAGTCTCTGCTCTCGCAACAGGAATCAAACCTTCTTCTCTTCCACAATATGCCAACATTGCGAACTGTATTTGTATTCCAGTGCCTGTATCTCTGCATGCCAAAGAACTGGATAATTACACAATTAGTGCCAGTTCAATGTAATTTATCCCTCCAAATGGAATAACAGAATTAGGATCAAAACTCACTAACTAAGGTTAGGATTTTAGTTGCTATTAAAACCCTGTTTTAGTTAACAAAAAGATGATAAAAAAATGCCTAAAAAGTTGCTACAAGAAGCCTTAAAAGTTGCTATAAGGTAGAAGACCAAAAAATTGCTCAAAACGCTGCAAAAGTAAAATCGTTCAAAATTAAGTTAAATTTTATTCAACCATTCGTAGAAGCCTAAATTAAACGGATTAATTATTCATTATTATTATTATTTAGTGCTCTAGTTGCACAAAGATGGAGCTGAACTGCGGAGAACATTCTAATGCTGAGGAAATATGTATGTTGATTTAGTTGAAATTAGTTTGCAAAAACTTAATTTGGGTTTTCAGTTGCTGAAACTCCAAAAAAGTTGATTTAAGTTTTTATAGGATTGATAGCATCTCCGACACGTGAAACGGTGAAATCCGAAGCCTCAGGCATAAGAATAAAAAAGAATTAAAAAACTAAAATCTTAACTTTCATAATAATAGCCTTGAGCTTCTTTGTCTCATCGTATTTCGTTTGCCATGCTGCATTGTGGATTTGTCTTTGGTTATATGTACGGAGTACGGACTATTGGAACAATTATTTCCTGTCGCAATTTCTCAAATCCCTTCTCGACCGACCCAGTCTGCTATGAAGACATTGACATAAGTCCTAAGTACTCCTGGGTTTGAATATCCTTTGTTCGAGTCCATGTCCTCATTCTGCCAATAATCCCTCTCACTCTCTCTTCCTGCAGCACCAAGTCATAGAAGGAGTGACTGGTGACTGGCTCATACATTTCCCACACTGTCACTGTCCATCTACTCTCTCTCTCTGCTGTGCGGTGGCTGCGACCAAGCTGAATGAAATGAAGGGCGAGAAGTGGCGTTCCCAAGCTTAGACATATCTGTAGACCTCTACGTATTCAATTGTGTTCAAAGATCTCAGATCTCTGCTGCTGCAGGAGAGCTTGGAGTAGAAATCTGGGTTTTGTTCCAGACACTCCAAAGTGGAATGTTAATAAATACAATGGAAGGTGGGCAAAGACAGTGGCTAGGTACTCGAAGGAGAAATTCCCTCTTTGAGCCATAGCTCCATTCCGCATTGCCTAACATTTAATAGCCTAATAAAATAATGTTTTATTACTCTTGGAAGAACGAGTGAGGGAACTGGTGTGTTAAGGAAAGTGTGAGACCGGAGCGGAGTTCCAAGTTGACACATGGAAAGGAGCAGAGGCGTCTTTTGTTGCACAATAGGCCAAACAATCACACTTAGCCTCTCTCTTGTCTCTTATGCATGGAATTGGAACGGAGAATGCATTAGCAATCTCACTATCTCTCTATGTACGTAGTTGTCTGTATTATGGAATGGAGACAGTTAGCAAGAGGGAATGGTGTAGTTCCTAATAATAACGCTTAAGATTAGCACATTGACTCAGACTGGCCTGGCTTCAATTTTATGTCCATAAAAGGCCATCTTCCTCTCCTCGGCCACATCCACATCCTATAACCTATAATCCTATCTCAAACCAAATTGAACGGCTCCAATGGCTCAATGGCTCCAATGCAGCAGAAAGACATGGGAAGAGCTGAACCAGCTTTATTAACTCGTGGAATTGTGATTTTAGGAGTTAGGTGCATGTACTGAGCATTCCATCACCAATCAGCATGGCATGAGCTCATGGCTCAACTTATGTACGAGTGAGTGGAAGGCCAATCTTTACGACGTTGCCTTGACATTCCGCAATTCCATATTCAATTAAGGAATGCATGCATCATGAACTCACTCACTTGGATGAGTGGTGGTTCCAAGTAGATACGAACAGAAAGTACATTGGACCATGTTGGTTAGAAGTTGTACTGTCAAATGCTAAACGCTACGTATGCACAGAGCAGTTTTGATTGTGACTAATAAACATGAATAATGCGTATGTGCACGTCCTTGGCAAAATGAACAAATCCGCCTGGACGGTGTCCACATGGCCTTGACCGTGAGGAATGCACTAGTCCTAGCATTTAGAAGTAAATAGTTTATAATTTATACACGAACTTCAAAGTCAATAACCTCGCCACAATATGAATTGGATATAGCATTAAGTATTATAAGTAGCGGGGAACCTCCATTGTCTTTTCATCTTCTGATTACCTTCATAGACCGCCTCCTCCCATCTCAAATACTTTTGCGTTTGAAGAGATTGGAGCTGGAAGTGACCCATTTCTACTATAGAGTCCGCAACATAAACCTGAACGTATTTTCAATTATCATCTTATTATACATATTATGTGTTCATATACGCACTTAAATATTCAGCCATGTATGCCCAATTGGGATCTCCTTCTTAATCAGGTCTTCGTCCTGGATGGTGCCTAACAATTCCATAGAAGGAATCTGCAAAATATGGGCACTTTGATTATTTCTTAACAGATCAGCTTCTCTGCTGCTCAAGATGTTGTCCTTCTGCTCATAAAGAACGGAGCTAAAGATAGGCACGAAAAAGCTTTGATTAGGCTCCAAATAGTCATTCTGTTTCATTTGCTACATTTTGGATTTCTTCAATGAAAAGAGATAGCATTACAAAAGTATGCACAATAGTGAAATTAAACTGTGGTCGAGATTACTGTTCTGTAATACATTGACATTGACATGCTTGTCATAATTTATGATGTGTTGTATTAGTCAGCACACGTACAATTTAAACACTCCGAGAAACATTTAAAACTATGATTTGGGGATATTATACATAATCCTTGTAATGTGCTGCATACTTGGAATTTGCGTTCTACTTCTCCTGGTTTCTGAAGCAAATATGTGTTACAGTCTACACACAGATCAGATCCAACAAGTATCTATATTCATCTATAACGAGTTTGATTATTCTGTGGAATGTAGTGCGTGTATTTAAATCTACTCTTCTATCCTTTCTACTGTCGGAAGTTTTTCTCGTCTCCAGACACAAAAACAACTCAAATCAGAATTTCTTTTTAATTTCTAATTTTCTCACCGGCTTCAAACCCTGGCACAAAACAAAGCTTGGTACGAGGCTTGAAACTTCGCGTTTTAAAAAAATCGTAATATAGGAATGAATGAATACAGGTAAGCCAGATACGCCTTAATTGATCAAGGCTTATTGTTCGGTACATGGACACAAGTTGTAGCTACTTCAGCACCGCGGATTAGTGCTTGGCACTGATTCGTGGGCCCGCTAATTTGAATATACATACAATTATTACCTCCTACAAATGTAATTTTGCAAATCCAATGCATGATACTTCCTGACTTTAGCGGGAAAATTCAAACGATGAAACCACGTGACTTTTCAGTCTTTTCATTTTTGTTAACCTTCCTGAAGGAATTCTCAGTAATCCCAAATCCCGATTCGAAAGTTTTACCGTGTCATGTGCCAGGTCCATAGAGCTGTTGGTTCGTTGACAGCCGATGATTTAAATACTTTACCGATCTATCTAGAGGCTACGACAGAAAGTTGAGATTTTTAGAATTCAAACTTGGGAAATCTGTGGTTCATAGGAGGAATGAAAGATTGACATCCTCAAACTTGGAAGACAACTGTCATACAATCATTATTATATGGTCCTATCACCTTGCAGTAGTCCTTTCTGTTCTGCCGTTTTTGGTGCTAAACTTACTCGTAACTTCAAACTGGTTACTATCCTCAAATGTACTTAAGTTCATGCGATGGTATTTTAAAAAGAAGAGTGGCAAATGGTTTGCCGATATCCGGCGGGGTAATACTCGCTATACGCAGATAGCACATTATGCATTTTGTTGTACTACAATTTAATAAGCCTGATATTTGAGCGACGCATCTGTTTTTGGACTTGACGCTAACACGTGTTTCTTGTACGGTGGTATGTATGGTGGCAGGAGTGAGTGTGAGCTGAGAGCGAGATGGAAGTGGGAGCTGACATTCGGCCAGAGGCCTCTGAGCAGACAACAACCACCTTCGCTCCCATTCCAACTCGACCGCAAGGAGCAGCAGAGGAATATTACTACGGCCAAGACGACAGGAGGACTGACGTGGCCGAGCCAGACACGGACATGGAGGACATGATAGCAGATGACGCGTAAGTAGCGCTCACCGGACATCCGCCTGCCCTCCCGCTCGCCTATCGCAAACTCCTAAATACATGCACAATTTAAAATGTAACTTATGTATGAATTAGGACTAGGCTGGTTGGGCTATTTGCGCTCTGTTGTTTTGTACAGGGCGACAAGCGACATATGTCAACCTAATCCCAATTAGTTACTGTAACTCCAGCGAACTTGTATAATCTATGGCCTATGGGGTTTCAGACATATGTTGAGAGACTTACTAAACACGAAAGTTTCGGCTTAAAGTAATATGTAATTCCATTGGGGCTTTCCACCGAACATAAGTTATGACAACTGAATAAATGCATGTCCTCCACTTGTCACCTGTCACCTTCGCATCTCGATGCAGTTTAAAGTGCCATTAGGATATTATTAGGACAAAGCGTACCTACTGCTGCTACATATTGGAACCCAACCTACCTATAAACTATGATACATGATGGAAATGTGATGGTGAAATGAGTGACACTGCTTGTTCTTTTCACAGGGTGTGGAAAAGAATTCAGCAGAACACGTTCACTCGATGGGCCAACGAGCATCTGAAGACTGTGGACAAGACGTTGGGAAGTCTGGAGCGGGATCTGGAGGACGGACTGAAGCTCATTGCTCTTCTCGAGGTCCTCTCGGGCAAGCGTATGCCCAAGCACAACAAGAAACCTTCATTCCGATCACAAAAACTGGAAAATGTCTCCGTCGCACTCAACTTCCTCGAGAAGGACGAGGGCATCAAGATCGTCAACATCGGTAACATTCTCAACTCCAACTCACTCAAATATCCCATGTCTTTTCCACAAACCTTCTCTGCAGCAGACCTACATGTATTCTCTCTCTCTGTCCAGATTCGAGTGACATTGTTGACTGTAAGCTCAAGCTCATTCTCGGCCTCATCTGGCACCTCATTCTCCACTACTCAATCTCAATGCCGGTAGCCACTCTCTCTCTTGATTTACTAACGTCCAGCTGACTCCATTGACCATACTGCTGGCTTTTCAAACTTTTCTCATGTTCCAATTTTTGCGTTGTTCAAGAGTTGGGAAAACTGGCTATTAATCAACGCCAAGTTAGATGATTTCTAGACGCACAATTGTAACAATTATTGTTTGTCCAAGTGACTGGGCTGATAATTTTGAGAAACCCAGTATGGCCACTGTAGCCATAGCCTTTCAGCTATTTTCCTAGTGCACGTCACATGAGTCATCCTCTGTTGGTAGGTGTGGGAGGGAGAGGAAGCTGGTCTTCCGCCAGGAGACAAGGATAAGAAAGGACCCACACCCAAGCAACGTCTTCTCAACTGGGTCCAGAACAAGGTGCCTGACATGCCAATTTCCAACTTCACCTCGGACTGGAATGACGGCAGGGCCGTCGGAGCTCTCGTCGACTCTCTCGCACCTGTAAGCTCCTCCTGCAGCTTAGAATCTCTCGTAGATGCTTTTAGTTCGATATTCTTCAACGGGGTTGAAATGGCTCTGGAGTGGCTCTTTATTTTTTTTATAAATCAGGATTGCATAAAAATCGGATTTTTTCGAAAAAGTAAAAAAAATCAGATTTTTTATTTAAATTGGATTTTTTCCAGTTATTCAATTTATAGTGGATTTTACTCAAAAAACTTAAAAAACAATAAGTCGTCACGATGCACCCATTTTAACGATGGAAATGCATTTGATACTTTATTATTTAATTTTAAATCTTCATTTCATTTCTTGAATTTCTGCCTGGCATTGACTACACTTGGCTCTGCTCTTGTCTTGCTGGATTGCCGAATTCTTTCAAACTGAAACAGGTCCAAAGGCCTCGGCATTTTAACGTTTGGATACCAAACAGCTTTGCTTGGCTTGTTAATTTTAATTTGGTATTGACAGAGGCTAGCTGGGAGCAATAATGTACAACACTGCACGTCCCGTGCATCATAATCATTTGATACATCCCTAGGTTTTTATTAAGGTATCATAGATGATGCTGTTATCCTGTTATGGTGAACTGTTACCTCGTTTTTTACGCAAAAAAATTGTTGACATTTTTTTGATTGTTTTTTTTAAAAATTGAAAAAAAAATCAAAAATCGAAAAAATCATGATTTTTTTAAACTTGATTTTTTTGATTTTTTCCTAAGGAAGGGTTTCTGTATTATGAAAAGTATTTTCCCGCTCAAAAAAGTAAAAAATCAAAAAAATTATAAGAATCAGCTGATTCGAATCCTTTAATTTTCGGACCAATTCAGCATTCAGTCCCTAATTTATCATTCCGTGTTTACTCACTTTCATTGGTTGGCTTTTTGTTTTCAGGGTTTGTGTCCTGATTGGCCAGATTGGAAGGCTGAAGAGGCTCTCCAAAATGCAACTGAAGCCATGGGCCTTGCTGACGACTTCCTTGACGTCCGACAGGTACGATTCAGCAACCACTTCTCCTTGGCAAAGCTGAAGCAGTGTGGAATCCAGCGGAACTTACAAGAGTTCGTTAGCATATATTGAACACTCAATAATTGTCCCTTCCGTCCATGTTCTACTTCAGACCTGTCCTCATTATGAGGTCAGAGAGACATTCCGGGTCAATGAGACGGAAGTATGCAATTGAGAATTAGGGAGCGTGTTGTCGCTCTGGATTCCACACTGCTCGAGTCTGACCAAGGGTATTTATTAGGATGTAATTTAGACTAGACTGATCGTGTGTTGTTTGTAGTTGATCAAGCCTGAGGAGATCGTGAACCCGAGCATGGACGAGCTGTCAATGATGACGTACCTGAGTCAGTACCCGAGTGCCAAATTGAAGCCGGGAGCTCCGCTCCGCCCCCGAACGAACCCGAACAGGTACCCAGCATCTCCCTGCCCCACGCTCGTCAGCATTGAGCTCCTCTCTCTATTGACCACCCACTCTCTCTAGTCACGCTCCCCGACTCAGGCCCGCCGCAGCCAGGCCGTCCAGACGCCACAGGTGACATGTCTTCGTCTGCCCCACTAACAGACTCACTCTCTCCCGCCCGAGTGACCCTTCGTGTGACTACCACAACTGACAACCAACATTGAACTCCCCCGGTTGCTATCTGACTAATTGACTGACTTGCCTTCTGTGTGCGTAGTGGAGGCTTCTTCTGGAGTCGCTTGTTTGAGTCTTTCTGTCTGACATGGGAAAGTGCTGTTCCTTGAGCTCTCTTCTTCTTGCAGGGTGCGATGCTCTGGCCCAGGACTCGAGAGAACTGGTCTCCTGCTCAACACACGAGCTGTTTTCACTGTGGACACGGCAGGTTGTGGCCAAGGAGACTTGGAAGTGGGCGTCCAGGACCCAGAGGGACAAATGATACCCGTATGATTACCACGTCCTACGTCCTCCTTCTGTTAGGCTCAGCTCAAGCAGGGCTCAATCCAGACTGACTGCCATAGCATTCCTGCATGAGCAGGCATAAAATGCATTGTATCTGTCAGCTTCTTTGTGCACTTCATGTTCTTCCGTCATGTCCACCTTTAGTTCTGCTGAGCAGTGCTGAGAGAGACATGGCGGGAGAAGAATAGAAACTCAGCCCAGAATTGGGGGTTTATGATATGCTCCGTTGGTTTATTGGTCGTTCTGGATGTGGCTTGAGCTGAGCCAAGCACAGTTCGGTCGTCTCTTTGAGTAAGTGGGTCCAGTGAGGATGAGCTGTTTGTTGATGTCAGGTGGAGGTTGTGAGTGGGAAGGACGGGAAGAGCTACACGGTGGCCTACACGCCCAAACTCCAGGGCCCGCACACTGTCGTCGTTCTCTTCGGAGCCAAAGGACGCATGCAGCAGGTGAGCTTCTGCGGATTTATTCAGTTGCTTTACATAGCAGGCCATACGCATTAGCTTGTCGCTACTGACTTGCTGCTTCTGAGAAATGGGAACAGGAAGTGATTGTTTGGTTGTGGTCGCAGGTGCCTGGCTCCCCGTTCGAGGTGACTGTGGAAGGACAACCTGGAGATGCCTCAAAGGTAAGACCAACTGCTCAACTCCTTCTCTCAGCCTTAGCCAACTGTTGGGCTTGGTCATGGTCAAAATCAATCTTGTGTCTCGTTGTAGGTGGAGGTGTCAGGTCCGGGTGTCGAGCCGAAGGGCCTCGTGGTGGGAAAGCAGGTTTACTTCGACATATTCACCCAAAGTAAGTACCTACCTCGACATGCATCTCTACTCGGCCTAAGCCCGCAATGCAATAAGCACATGTTCGCGAGAGAAACTAGCCTGAGCTACAGAATCAAAGATTTCTACATGAGGAAGCTTGATCAAGTGGCTAGTGAGCCCTGCCTTAATTGTTGTCCTAATGTACGGTCTGACACACTTGAGCCATACTATGTGCCTTCCGTCCAAAGACTAGTCCACCTTTAGTTTGCGATAACATCTTTTGTACATATTTGAGAATCCATGTCCGGCTTCAATTCCAACGGCTTGGAGCTTAAATCGAAAGGACCGTACCAGATAATGTCCATTTTTGGGATTTTTTGGGAAATAGTTGTAGAAATATTACACTCTGCGGATTCGTTAGGCTGGAGGTGGTTTGACGACGTGGCACGTGGCCATTGTTGGTTTGGAGAGCATTGAAAACCGGTTTACTAAGCCTTTTTTTTTTTTTGATTTACTAAATATATAAATTCCTTTATTCAGGCTTCCACGTGATTTTATATCGACAAGCAAGATTTTCTAATTATAAAAGGAATATTTCGTTAAACTTAGCAGAAGGGGGAATCGTGGCGAGAACACTTGCAGCGTTACCGCGCTGAATTGCTAATTTGATCTAACTCGTGTAGATGCTGGGAAGGGAGTTCCGGATGTGGTTCTGCTGGACCCGGAGGGCAAGCCAAGCTCCGTTCCGCTCAAGGTGCGTCAAGTGAGTGAGGGCGTGTGGCGGTGCGAGTACTCGACTACACGACAAGGCCTCCACTCCCTCAACGTCTTCTTCAACAGGAATCACGTGCCCAAGTCGCCCTTCCCCATCCACGTTCAACCACGTAAGACACGCCCATGCATGCTTCCACCGTCTCAATCTCATCCTTTGGCTAAAATATTATCTCAACTCTGGTCATGCCCTTTCCATGTATGACATTCCACTCTCTTCTCTTCCAGTCTCTGATGCTCGTCGTGTTGTGGCCAGTGGACGGGGTTTGCAGCCGAAAGGTGTTCGTGTCCAAGACACCACCGCTACGTTCAAAATCAACACGGATGGTGCGGGAGAGGGTGAACTGGACGTCAGGATTATTGGACCTGGCGGGGCTGCCGT
The DNA here is from genome assembly GCA_034693865.1 of Ceratophysella sigillata. Classification (NCBI taxonomy): domain Eukaryota; kingdom Metazoa; phylum Arthropoda; class Collembola; order Poduromorpha; family Hypogastruridae; genus Ceratophysella; species Ceratophysella sigillata. The sequence continues at coordinate 10,165 of JAQFXY010000135.1, forward strand.
CCCGGTCAGGCTGGACAAAGGGGCGAACGGCCTTTGGGTAGGAGCTTACGACCCCAAGAAAGAGGGCCGACATGTAGTTATGATTTCATACGGAGGACAGGAAATACCAGCCTCACCCTTCCAGGTACGCAGGCACAGGTGATCAGGCTCAAGGTGAGAGGGCAAATCTAACTGAGGCTTGTTTGGGGTTTGGCAGGTGGGAGTTGGGCCGAAGCGGAACACGGGGGTCAAGGTGTTTGGACCTGGACTCTCCTCGGGAATCGTCAACTACCCAGCCGCCTTCGTGGTCGAGACGAACGGAGAAACGGGTGCACTTGGTGAGTAGCTTCACCTCCAGATCGACAGAGCTTCCGAGTTGAGAAGTGCCTTATGAGAAGCCTGTCATGTTTGATCCTAGGTTTCCAGATCGAAGGTCCGAGTCAGAGCGTGATTGAGTGCAAGGACAACGGAGACGGAAGTGCCAATGTGAGTCGTCTCTGCTCAGCCACAGCCAGTCCTGATCTGTTCAGCCTAATGCTCTGTCTCTCTTTTCCAGGTGAGCTACCTCCCCACAGCCCCGGGTGACTACTTTGTCCACATTCTCTGCGACGACGAGGACGTGGAGGGATCTCCATACGTTGCCTCCATCTTGCCCCACTCTCTGCTCAAGCCCCATCTCGTCGTCTGCGCCGGGCCTGGCATCAGCTACCCACAGCCGCTCCTCGCAGGACGGAAAGTGGAGTTCAGTGTGGACACGACACGAGCAGGGGGCGAGGCCGGTGCTCTGACACTAGACCTCAGGGACGCTCTCGGGAACTCCATTCCCGTCCAAACCACCATCCAGCCGGATGGAACACATCGCTGTAGCTACACGCCCACCAAAGCTGGGAAGCACACGCTGCAGGTGAGCTACGGAGGCGTGTGCGTGGGTGACAGTCCCTTCCGTCTCTCCGTCGTCCAGGCGGCCGACGCGACGGGCGTGGTGCTGAGTGGGCCAGGGCTCGAGCCAGGACTTGTCTCGGCCACACCCACCCACTTCCAAGTGGACGCGAGGGACGGGGGCGAAGGCGATCTGGAGGTGGCCATTCTGGACAGCACCAACCACCCCGTCTCCTACCAACTGAGTGACAACGGGGACGGGACATTCACGGTGAGTTGCAGGAGTAGCTGGGTCAGCCAAAACAAGTAGACCCTCTTATATCAAGCAGGTGATTGACCTAGGGAAGAGCCTGATCTCAGTCATTAAATGCTGTCCTTGTTCAGGTTGAGTACGAGCCGCGAGCAGGCGGCCAGACGGTGGTGGTGAAGTACGGGGGAGAAGACGTGCCCGGGTCTCCTCTGCGTCTCTCCGTCGCTTCTGCAGTGGACCTTTCCAAGATTAAGGTCAAGGGACTCGAGCCAAGTAAGTACTCTTTAGAATATTCACACTGGCCTTCAGTTTCTCGTTTCAAGCTTCACTCGAATCAGATTTTGAATTAAATCTTCTTTTTCTGAGCTTCCTAAATTCATAAGCAGTTAATGTACTGAATTTAAATGTTTGGTTACCATGTAAATTCGTAATAAAAATAATTGATCTTGTGAGCCTATTTCTGACATATGGCCAAAAACTGGGCTTGGGATCAAATTGTGATCTCTGTTCTTGTATGCCAGACGTGTTCGTGGACTCTCCCACCGAGTTTGCGGTTGAGGGCGTTGAGGATGGACGGAAGCTGGCCTGCGTCGTTCGGAGTCCGTCTGGCGTGACCACCTCCGCCCCGCCCTCCACACTGGCCTCGGGGGCTCTCCGCGTTCTCTACACGCCCGTCGAAGAGGGAACTTACCAAATCTCACTCACGTACGACAATCTGGCATTGCCACAGTCTCCGTTCAAGGTGGAGGTGGTGCGGGGAGCGGACCCTTCCAAGGTCAAGGCCTTCGGACCCGGCCTCGAACGAGCCACCGTCAACCAGCCCAATCTCTTCACGATCGAAACGAAGGGGGCGGGGTCGTCCGGACTCAATCTGGCCATCGAAGGGGCTTCAGAAGCCAAGATGACCTGCAAGGACAATCGGGACGGGAGCTGCACTGTGGAGTACGTTCCCACCGCAGTTGGCATGTACGACATCACGATCAAGTTTGGAGACGATGACATTCCAGGATCCCCCTTCAAGGTCCCTGTGACCCACTCCAGCTCCCACGAGAAGGTCAGAGCATCTGGCGACGGTTTGGACGGGAAGAAGGTGCGGGCGGGTGTGAAGCAGAGCTTCATCATCGACGCCTCCGAGGCTGGACCTGGACCCATGTCATGTCAGATCAAAGGTAGGTGTTGATCCATGCAGTGGCTTGGGCCTCTGAGGAGTAATCATCTCACACGTGCCTGTCTGTTGCAGGTATGAGCGAGGTTCCTCTGGTGGTGGACCGAGGAGACGGGACGTTCGAAGTGAGCTACTGTCCCAAGGAGGCTGGAGCTCAGCTCACCATCACTGCCACCTACGACGGAATCAACATCCACAACACGTACGTCAAAATTTCCTCGTCTTCGGATACTCTCCGAGTCGCTGCTCCGCTGTAGAGCCTTAGACCGCATGCTTCTCTCCATTCCTTCTCAATAGCATTTCAGCTTCTTTTGAGTGACCTTGTCATGCCTGGACCCAACTTGAGACTTGGTCTGACTTGAGCTCTTTCTTTCTAGTCCTGTGGAGCTGGTGGTGAGGCCGAGCGTGGAACCGGATCGGGTTCTCTTGTCAGGCCCAGCCCTCTCCTCCAACGGCGTCCCGGCCTCTCTGCCCACCACCTTCCAGGTGGACACAAGGGAAGCGGGAGAAGCGGAGCTCCAGGTCAACGTCATTGGTCCTGACTCTCGACCTCGGAAGGTGCTTCTCTCCCAAGGGACGGACGGTCAGTTTGGCTTCACTTTTACGCCTGACGTAAGTCATTGCATTGGCTCTTGGTTGTACTTCCATTCTGATCGCTGTCAAATTTGTAAATCTTGCGCTCACCCGATGACGAATTCTCTAATTATGTCAGGTGGCGGGAGCGTACTTGGTGGAGGTTGAGTACGGCGGTGAGAAGGTGGGCGGAGTTCCACGCGTGACGGCTTACGTGGTGGGAAATGCTTCTGAATGTCGCATCACGGAGGGTCGAGCCGAGAGCGTGAGTTTGGGAGTGGAGCAGTGTCTGACGGTGAACCGGGCTGGGGCAGGAGAAGGGGCTCTTACGGCCCGTGTTCAATCACCCAGCGGAAAGTGAGTAATTTTTAAGAATATGCATGTCATGCTCTTATGGTTGGACTCAATATGACCTCCTCTTCTTCTTGACGCAGAGATGTTGAGGTGGAGGTGGAGCGGAACGGAGACGGGACTTCCTCCGTCTACTACAAGGTCAAGGAAATCGGGGAGTACGCCATGAGTCTTTCCTACGGCGGACAGCCCCTGCCTCAGGGCCACTACACCTTCCACGTAAGCAACCTCTATGACCTCAGTCCCGACCCCGCCAAATACCTTCTTCCCAGAATCCTGAATAGAAGACCCAATTAGATTAGGTTCATAGCGTATTTTGAAAGAATCTTAGCTGACCTGACCTGAGCTATGTGTGAAGGAATGAATGGAGGATGGGAAATTGTAGAAGCTTGAGTTTGGTTAGTCTTGCGTCTCCAAGTAGATGGGCATGGAGAGAGGGAAAAGCCCAGTGGACTGTCATAAATAGAGCGTTTCACATTCTCTGCATTCAGCTCAGTTAACAAGACAGTGCTTATAATTGTGACAAGTAGAGTTGAATTGTATTTGAGCAGTCGATAAGACATTTAGCCATTAACCCATTGGGTTAGTGGAGTGAAGTAAGCTGAGTGAAAAGAATGGAAGGAGAGAGAAAAGGACGGGTAATAGGAGGAGATGGCCGATTCAACCTCTTTCGGCGTCTTTGCCAATGCATCTCCTGCCTTGGTTGAGTTCTTGGCTCATTTGGAGCAGTTGAGGAGATTGTGGGTGTGGGAAGTTGAGGAATGTCTGGAATGGAATGGGCTGGATGCCAAGAATGCATCCCGACATTGGACACCTAATGTATTTAAATATAAACACTTCATCTCCATCTCCCTCCTCCTCCACGCAATCAATGAGTTGAGATGAGCCAACTCGTCTTAGCCGATCAGAATCGAGTTTGTGTGACACACCATCTCAGCAAGAAACTTTGGCTCAATTCATTCAACTCAGTTCTTAGCTCGACTAGTCGCATATGGACTAGGACACAACTCAGACTGACGATCTAGTCAGGCAGAGTCTCCATCTCTCCACAAACTCGGGATCTAGAAATATTCTGTGGCTGGAAACTGGCTTGGACACATAGAGACAGAGGGTAGTAGCTGGGCTTCTCAGTTTTCTTTACAGCGCATGCTCAATCATTCAAACTTCCCAACCTTCACGTCAAAATATAAAAGTATCATTATAGCGCAGAGAGCGGATATGTTCGGATATTATTCCACTGACGCTGCTGGATGGAGAAAATTTTCTACGAGTTAGGACTGATAAAGGCTAAAGATAAGCGATACTCTCGCCTAAGCTTCTTCAATCTATTTCTCTAGAGAAAGGGCATTGGTGGTGAGTAGCATAAGAGGGACTGATATGATACTTGTGAACAAGTGACCCAGGTTCTGCTAGCATGACCTTGTCCCGGGCCGTTTTGTTCTGGTCACATGAGTATAGCCGGAAGGATGACGCCGTAGTACTTACGACCAGAACTCGTTGAGCTTGACGCTTGCTTTCTCTCGAGAGTGCGGCATTTCTTTGAGCTTCCTACACAAGAGCTCCTCTTTCTGACCGACCAAGCCGCCTTTGTCTGGCTGAGGAGGAGGAAAGTGCGTGCTAGAAAGGGAGATAGTGGACGAGGCGTAGAGATAGGCACTCAGTGGCACAATCTGAACAGGTCTCCCGAGTCTGAAGAGGCTGAGTGAGGTAAACATGATAAGGGAGATAGAGCGGACCAAAGAGATAAGCAGAAGCTAAACCATTCTCAACTCCAAGGCCCTGTGCCCAGTCCCACATCCAACAACACATTCCACTCATTCCACCCAGCTTCGGCTTCACCTCCCACCTCAACTCTTCACACTCACCTCCTTTGACACTGGACCGCTTGGTCAATCTAAATACAGAGAAGCAAGGGTCACGTGCACAAACGCATTTGACTCCCTTCATTCCCAATATCTCATTCTGCCCCAAACACCTCAAGGTCAGCCTGAGTTCAAGTGGTGGGAATGAGCGAGGTCCAAGGTGAAAGGCTCAGGCGCCCGGTCTAGTCCATACATTCATTCATTCCGAACTCTGTCTGCAAGGCGTTGATCTGAGCAGGCGCAGAGAGGCCCTAAGTGGTTCAAGCTAGCGCCGCATGGCAGAGGTCACATACTCCCGTCGTGTGCGATGGGTGAGAGCCGAGCCCGGCTGTGCCAGTTTCCCTTTCCAACCCAAACCGCCTTTCCCCTTCACTTGGCCTTACTCCAACATCGCCTTGTCTCTTGCCCCGCAGGCCACAACCACTGCCACGACCTCCTCCAGTTCCAGCTCCACCACAACCAGAACCTGGCGACAGCAGACTGAGCAAACCACGCTCAACACCGAGCAGCGTCTCAACCAACGTCTGAGCGGAGCTGGGGACGAGCAGAGTGGCTACCCGCCGCTCGAACTACACCGCATCCATCTTCCACACGCTCAAGCTCAACCCGCTCATCCAGCACAACTCGCAGGTACGAACAGACACAACCTGTCCACTACTTCTCAACAAACTCAACTCAGATTTACCTTTTCAGTTAAATATTTTAAACACAACTTCCAGCTTCGATGTATGCACGCACATGAGTACTCTGAAGCTAAAGTAATGTTCGTATCGGGAACAGAGTAAAATTATAGAAATAATTTAGAACTGCTTCGCGTGGGCTAGTCTATTTCTGAAAGACACTTTGTGCCATGTGCATCTGCGAGCTGAGCAGTGGGTTAGTTCTGAATTTAGGAAATGTTCTGTTGTACCCCATTGTAGCGGAGATCGTAATGCCAAATGGGAAGCGGGATGAGCCGGAAGTGACGGACAACCATGATGGGACGGTGAGTGTGCGATACGAGCCGAAGCAGGAAGGACTGCACGAGCTGCACGTCAACTACAACGAACATGTACGTGACCAGGACCAGTATCATCTCACAAGCATTGCGTTCTTGTATGTCCTTATTTCTATTCTTCTTCTCTTTGCAGAGCATCGAAGGCAGTCCCTTTGCCTTCTACGTTGACTCGATCAGCAGTGGACAGGCGACGGCATACGGACCTGGACTCACGCGTAAGTCATCTCTGTCTTAAATCACGCAACCAGCCCAGTATTACTTGATTCTAAGAACGGGCTTTTCATTGTAATGACAGACGGTGTTTCTGGAGAGCCGTGCAACTTCATGATCAGCACGAAGGGGGCTGGGGCTGGAGGACTTCAGTTGGCAGTGGAAGGGCCGAGCAAGGCCGAAATCACGTGTCATGACAACAAGGATGGGACTGTGAGCGTTTCATTTCTGCCCACGTCACCCGGCGAGTACAAGGTCACGACCAAGTTCGGAGACAAGCACCTCCGTGGATCTCCATACACGGCAAAGGTCACGGGTAAGGAACACACCTCCTGGTTTCAATAGATGGTGCACTGGCGGGATCGGCCCTGACTCAGTTCTGCCTTGATTTCAGGTGAGGGTCGCAAGCGGAACCAGATCTCTGTGGGCTCCTGCTCCGAGGTCACCTTTCCAGGCTCAGGCCAGGTGAGTGAGTTGGACCTCAAGGCCTTGAACGCCTACATCCACGCCCCGAGTGGGCTCGAGGAGCCCTGCTTCCTCAAGCGACTGCCCAACGGAAACATTGGCATCTCCTTCACGCCCAGAGAAATCGGAGACCACGTAAGACCTCATAGACCTCATGTTCCTCATGAATCCTGGCCAAGGCATCATTGACTCGTTTGACTTGGTAGGAGGTGTCGGTGAAAAAGAATGGGACGCACATCTCCAACTCTCCCTTCAAAATCGTTGTAGCGGAGAAGGAAGTTGGTGACGCAAGGAAGGTCAAGGTGTCAGGTAAAGGTCTGAAGGAGGGCAAGACGCACGTCGACAACACCTTCAACGTCAACACAACGGACGCTGGATACGGTGGGCTCAGGTGAGTGTTCAGTCAGCACTCGAGCATCCCAGCACCTATTTGCTCAAAACTTTGAATCGACAAACGGTCTCTTTCGGTCTCTTCAAGCATTTTCATAATCTATGACCTAGTTTCATAATTGCTTTGAATGTCATTTATGACAAATGGGTGATGCCAAGGCTTGACTGGGTCCTGATCCTGCTTGCTTGAGTGAGTTGCAGGGGATTGGGAAGATGTGCATAATATTGAGCCTTATGACTTGGATTTGTTTGCAGTCTGTCAATCGAGGGTCCTTCCAAGGCGGAGATCAAGTGCGAGGACAAGCCCGACAGCTCCCTCGATATCTATTACAAACCAACTGTGAGTTCCTCTCTGACTTTTCTCACTAATTGACCAATATTCTTGATACTGCTGAATCTCAGCTTCTGGTTCCTTTGCGTCCACCACTTGAGCCTCTATTATTTCCAGGAGCCCGGTGTCTACATCATCAACCTCAAGTTCGCTGACCACCACGTTCTAAACAGTCCGTTTACGGTCAAGGTGAGTGGAGAGGGCTCCAACCGACAGAGAGAGCGAATCCAGCGCCAGCGGGAGGCCGTGCCCGTGACGGAAGTTGGGTCCGAGTGTCGCCTCACGTTCAAAATGCCAGGAGTGACGGCCATGGAGCTCTCGTCCACGGTCACATCCCCAGGTGGCCTGACGGAGGACGCGGCCATTCAGGAGGTGGAGGATGGCTATGCAGTCCACTTCGTGCCCAAGGAACTCGGGGTACATACCGTCTCCGTCAAATTCCACGACATTCACATCCCAGGTAACACGTCGTTTCATCCTAAACTTACGTTTCCCACCAACCGTCAGCTACTGTAAGCTATGGTTATGATTTGTGTCTGTTCAGGAAGCCCGTTCTCCTTCACGGTCGGTCCGCTGAGGGACGGCGGGGCTCACAGGGTCCATGCTGGAGGACCAGGTCTGGAGCGAGGAGAGGCATCTTTGCCCGCTGAATTCAATGTAAGTCTCACAAAAAACGGGCTTAGAATACTAGAGTCCGAGTTCTCCCATTGACCAGTCCTCACTCTGTTTCTAGGTTTGGACGAGGGAAGCTGGTGCTGGGTCTCTTGCCATCTCGGTGGAGGGTCCGAGTAAGGCGGAGATTGATGTAAGCTCTATTTTAAGTTGAGACTTTGTACAAAATCCAGTATTGCACTAGCGTGCTACGGATTACCTGTTTTTCGGAATTTTCTGCTAATATTCAACTGATAGGCTAGTTTGAAATCCGCTAATGCGTTTCAGTGGAGGCATGCGTTCTCAAGTGAGCGTAAGGCAATGGGTGTGGACACAACTTTTCTTCGTGTCGTGTAACCAAGGTTTGGAATAAGTTGATCTGAGCTGTGTGTGTTTTGTGCAGTTCAAAGACCGTCGTGACGGTTCGTGCTACGTGAGCTATGTGGTGGGAGAGCCCGGGGAGTATCGCGTGGGCATCCGCTTCAACGAAGAGGAGATACCTGACTCTCCGTTCAAGGTCTACATCTCTCCGGACACTGGAGAGGCCAAGAAAGTTGCCATCGCCCAGTTCCCAGACTCACTTGTCCAAACCAACAAACCCAACACGGTCCTCGTACGCAAGAATGGAGCCAAGGGAACTTTGGATGCCAAACTAGTGTGAGTCACCCATGCGCCCCTCCTGTCCCCACTTGACCTCCTCAGTAGATTCTTGGGTAATGATGGCCTGTTCTGTGTCCAGGTCTCCGTCTGGCGTCCAGGACGACTGCTTCATTGACACGGTCGACTTTGACAACTACTCGGTTCGTTTCATGCCACGGGAGAACGGACTCCACGCGATCCACATCAAGTTCAACCAGGTCCACATCCCAGGATCCCCCTTTCGGATCCAGGTAGGCAAGGACGACGCGGATCCCGCTTGTGTCCATGCTTACGGGAAGGCGCTGGAGGAGGGAATCACCACGGGCCAGAAGACGGAGTTCTTCATTGAGACGGCCAATGCCGGTGCTGGACATCTCGCAGGTGAGCTCAGTTCATAAACCGTCAAACGAAATTAGTCTAAATCCCCAAATGATCCAGGATCCCATAGGCGCGAGGCAGTGTATGCAAACCCAAAGTAAAAGCAGTACCCTACATATGATTTGTAATTATCCGAGCGTTATTAGTTCTAATTCTCCTGAATTACTTCAAATGCAGCTTCACTAAAGTGACTCCTTTTGATTGCAGTTACGATTGACGGTCCTTCCAAAGTGTCCATGGATTGCACTGAGGTGGATGAAGGATATAAGGTAAGTTAGCTCCAATTCCAAGCCTGTATGCAAGGAAGAGAGACTTGAACTGGCCCAATGAGGAAATCAGTGGTGGATTGTGCTCCGGTCGAGGTCTGGATTGAAATTTGTTTGTGTTGTGGGCAGGTGGACTTCACTCCGCTCTGTGCAGGCCTCTACTTGATTGGTGTGAAGTACAACGGATATCACATCGTGGGAAGTCCGTTCAAGGTCACCTGCTCAGGCCCGGAATTGGGGGAGAAGGAGAGGACCAAGGAATCCTCCTCCGTTGTCGTGGAGACGGTGCACAAGGTGAGCAAGCACAAGGGCTCCCAGCTCCACGCACTCCCCATCTTCGTCTCCAATGCAGCCAAAGTTACGAGCAAGGGGATGGGACTGAAGAAGGCCTATCTCCAGAAGCAGAACCAGTTCTCAATCAACGCATCAGAAGCAGGTAGGTCAAGTAGACTCAGGCAGGCAGTATGACTGACCTGTCCAAGTGGAAGTCACACAGTTCTAAAAATGATTTCCTGTTGTGCAGGAAACAATATTCTGTACGTGGGCATGCTGGGCCCGAAAGGTCCATGCGAGGAGGTGTTCATCAAGCACCTGGGTCACCACAACTACACGATCAACTACCTGTGTCGGGACAAGGGCGACTACATGATCATCTGCAAATGGGGTGAGGACCAAATCCCGGGAAGTCCTTTCAGGATCCAAGTCTGAACTCCATCTGCTCCATAAGCCTAGACTTAGACCCCTTAGAATATGAGTTAAAGAGTTACACTGATGCCAAAGATGAGATGATGGAAGTGCCAATGTGAGTGCTCCGCTGCTGGAGACCCGAAATCTGTGCCAATGAGATCTAGCTTTACGCCTATTCTTCACCTTCCCAACTAATCAACTCCCAATCTCACCCCTTTACAACCTCTACAAATACATATTCACCCTCACATCTTGTTATTTAGTTCTAAGCCCAGTTCTTGTACATGTTCCCTTGAGCCAGCCACCTCCGGCCTCGCTCACCAACACCTGTACCTGCAAACTAATAAATGGAGTGCCTTCTCTTATCATCAACACACGTCCGTTCTATTTTACATGCACATACACTCCCAGCACCATAGATACGAGATGGGAATACATGAAAGTGTCTCAATGCTCTGACTACAGTAGAGTGGTGCTCAGAGCCTACTGGCCCTCTGTAATCCAATACCATCTCCCAGTTATCAGCACAGTCGAGACTATTAGTCCAAATGCGCCCAGACTCTTACAGCAAAGCTTCACCGTTTTCCAATTAAAATGTAGATTTTCGTTTATTATTCTCATCACATCTCTTTAATTTGCATTATGGAATGTGGCTGTTTGACTCGAGCATCCGAGGAATGGGAAAGTGATCACTCACTTCGCATCGTACTTGTAGCTGCTCCCTCCAACCCCAACACCTGCAACGACCCAGAAACATGCACAGTTGACAAAGCGAGTCAGGACGGGAGTAGTAGCTCACAGACTTAATCCTGCCTCAAAATGGAAAGTGTTCCATCTCCAAACCCAAATTCCAATTCCGATTCCTCAAGAAGGAAGTTGAAGGACGGGACTCAAAGTTGGGTTCTAGAGATGGAACACTTTCCTCTGTCAGATTGAGAGAGACTTACCGGAAGGTCCGAAGAGAGTTGCGTAGCAGGGCGTGTGGCAGTAGGGCTTGTCTTCCCGCACAGCGTGACTTCCTATTGTACCAAATATTCCATTTATTAGTATGAGAGTGATGATGTACTTACTATTTAGCTTCAAATTGAATGAAGACGTGAAAGGTAAGTACACTGTTCTGAAATTGATTTACCTGGCGTCAAGGTCTTGTTGCAGCGCTGACACTTGAGACAGGCCGAGTGCCAGTCTTTACCCATCGAAGTCTTCTTCTCGGCTGAAAGAAAAAAAAGCGGCCACTTATTAATCAAGGACTCGTGACATCAAGGGAATTCCCAGGAGTGAACTGGATTGTACCAATGATTAAGTCTCGCTACATGCTTGCTACATCCGACCTTTGTCTGGACTTAGGAGGCCTTGTTTTATTTTAAGCCACGGCGTAAGCACAAAATCGGTTCCGCCACGATTCATATCGGACAATTCATAGCGTCACAATGCATAGCGTCACAATTCATAGTTTCATAATGCACAGCGTCACAATTCATATCCTAATTCGTAGCAGCAGCGACAGTTCATGTTCATAGCCGTCCCAACACAATTCATAATACCGACATGTATTGTAATGCAATTAATTTTTAAAAAAAATATTATGCTAACCAACAAAATCAAATGTCTATTTCGTGTGATATTTTAGACGGCAGGACAATATGTAGTGTGATGTATTATTAAATCATTTCTACAAAACTTGCGTCCTCTCAACTGGTCTGGCTATGAACTGTCGCGACTGTGAATTGTGGGATAGGGAGTAGCTGAGTATTTGTGGATCCTGCATGGAGCCACTTACCGAAGTAGACCGGCTTCTCGCACTTGGGACAGTTGGGCATCTTCCTATTCTCCAATGAACGGATCAGAACTGTGTAGAATGGACGGAGTGTGATGCGCGATGATTGCTGGGCAGAATGTAAATGTTGACTAAGAGGAGCTGAAGTGGGAGGACGGATGCTCACTCCTTGAGCCACTTCCCGAGCTTCGAGTGGAGATAAGATACGAATACTGACAGACTGACCGACGACAGTCCCAACCACAACCTTACATCATCACATCACCTCATCCGCCTCAAACACTAGCCTTGAGCAGAGCTCATAAAAAGTATTATTTGCACTTTGCTTGCATGCACTCGAGTTGGGACACGATTAGGCTTCTATTCAGCCGGCCTGTAAGCAGCGAGTGGAATGGGCAGGATCCATCCAGCACAATTCACACTTCAGCTCACTCCCTGGCTCCATAACTATGTATGTATTTATTATGCTTAGGAGAAGAGAATAATCTAACATGCAAAAACAAATAAATATTTGCTCAATTCAGAATTCCAGCTTTTAATTTTGCATGGTGGAGCCAAATAGTGGCCGAGTGCTTATTTATTGCCGTTATGCATTTCTTAAGTTAGTGGAGGAAGAGATGAGTAGCGGTTGGAGGCTAATTACAATTAGGAAAACATTTGTAGAAATAAAGAGAGCTGTTTTGTTGGAATGAGAAGATGATGTACAGTAGATCCCTGGAATCTGCTCCTGGAGGACCAGTCAGTCTCTGCTTCTCTCAAAGCGAACCCACTCTTTCTCTGCACCGTGTCTCGGACAAGCCGCTCCAACCGATGTACCCAACCCACTTGACCACATCTTGCTCGGACTAGTTCAGCTTAGGCTCCACCCCCTTCACCTTGAAGCCTGACGGGGCAAACAGAACCTGCAAACACATCAGATCAAACATACAAGCATTAAAAGCTTTGAGCTGGTACATGCAGGAGGTTCAGATGTCCACCAGTGTCTGCCTCCAGCCTTTATGTCCATAGAACTCACGGAGATTGATATAGTAGGGCCTGGCACTTACCTCCAAGTTCATAGAAATAGACGGACGAGTCCACTTCGTGTCCAGAAGCTCAATTTGGGCCGAGAACTCCTTCATCCCAGCCATCCGCTTCGTCCTGACCACATAGTGGAGGACACAGGTCCCTTGGGACCACTTGGTTCCATACGACGGCCTTCGCAGAGGCGAAAGAAAGAAGATATTCAAGTCATCCGTCTTCCTGTTCGGCGGAATCCAACGTGGATCGGATCCGAGTTGTCTTTCACATTTTCCTCTCCAATTTTTCAAAGTATGATTGGACGCAGTCAATGATGTTGAGAAGGAACTCGAACACCATCCAAGCATTTGCCTCTTAATTCGTTACAGCTCTCAGCCAAATATTGAGCCTCTGCCAACCCAAATCCACACATTATGGATTGACATCCCTCCCGTTGGGACAGAGCTTGTTGTCTGAATGACGGAAGGTTAGTTGAAAAGTAGCTTGAGTGGGAAGAATGATGTTCTGGCCATGTTGATGACTGGGGATCCAGCCTGTTGCCCTGCATGGATCAGGTTCACACGGTGTCCTCCGCCTTCCGTCCCAGCGCATCTCGCTAGACTCGAGGGACAAGCACTTCACCCTTCTGCTTGTAGATGAAGAAATAAATAAATTGGAATCCGCTGTGTACTTTGCTTCTACTCTGGCATGGAGCAATGTGTGAACTCGTACGACCAGAACAGAACAGAACATGGTCCGTCTGGAGAAAGTTTCCACTTTCTTCACTCAACGCTCCAATATCCCATTGGCTCTCGTTCAACTCTCCAATATTCGTCTTAACTTCGGCCTCATGTCAGGTCAGATGTGAGCTTATCCCAGTGCACTACGCACTATGCCTGGAGTAGCTGGCCGAGCGTCAGAGCTGCAGTGAGCTCATTCTGTCCATTTCTCTTTAAAGGACTTGTGGACGGTGCAAGGAGCGTGGTGGAGGAGTGAAGGGAGCAGAGTGAGTGAAACAACTCCACTTTTCTCTCTGTCTGGCATGGATGGATTGAGTAGGTACATGCTAGAGGCATGTGCCATTCCAATGGATGTGTAGCAAGGAGGCATTTGAGAAACTTTACCTCCTTCTCGACCACCGCACAGCCCAACTCCCCTACATACATACATACTTACTTACTTACTTACACCGCACCGTACATGTAGCCCAAACTCAACTTTGGTCTCCAGAGTACTATGTCAGCGGCTGGCTCTCTCTCGCCTTTCTCCTCGCTTTCTCCTGCCCAGAACAAGCAGGGTTCCAACAGGACAGAGCAAATATGGACAAAACTACACTCTTAGCCTTCTCCACAATGTATGTAGCTCTACTGTGTACGTACATGCATAGGCTTACCTTACTGCATACATACGTTATGTCCATACATACATGTACAGTACATAGTACTCCACCGCATCCGATGTCAAACCTAGGCTAAATAGGTTCACTCTGCCAATCTTTAATGACTCAGCTTACTCAAACTTCAGATATACAACGATCATGACACCTATGATATCTGATGTACCCACGTATTACATTGCATTATTTGTGCACATTTTAGAGGTTTCAGACATTTTTGCATTTATATGCAAGTGTACATATATTATCAACTTTTTGTGCATATTTTGGCATTTTTTGTGTAGAAAAAGAGGTAAAAATAGTATTTGGTTGAGATAGAAGTTCAAATAAAAAAGTAAAAGGGCAAAAGGTTTGTAGAAAATGTGCGAAAACCAAGGTTTGGTGCTTTGCGTTTCCTCTTTTAAAGTGCGCAATGCTGTAGTTTTCAAGTGCATATTTCGGCATAGTTTGCGAGTTTTTACTGGAAATTGATGGACAATTTTGACTTTTTAAGTGTAAGTTGTAAGTGTAGTAAGACGACGACCGTCAAACTTTTCTATTCGAATTCTTTGTCAAAACCGTATAGCTCCATCAAGTTCATGGTTCTTGACAATCTTGACTCGTTCCAAAGAAAGGATTTGCAAGGTAAATAATGCTCAGCATAAATGCATCAGCAATAAAGCATCAGCAATAAAAGCGTGAGGGTAGAATCTCTGGAAGCCCAGCGGGAAAAGCCGCTAACACCTCAACCTATTTGGGCACTACTACTTAGTAGAGTAGAAAACCGGATGGAAAAAACCAGCCTGGTCAAGTTCCCTATCCCGGGAATTGAACCCGTGTCACTCAAGTCCCTAACGGGATCTGAGCTATCGTGCCTTGGCACTAGTCACAATTACCAGCTCTTTTTGGCCAATTTAAGCCAAATTTCGTGATGTTTCACTTTTTCTGTTGACATTCTCTCAGTAGGTACATGTGGATGTTGCCCAAGGGGTGCTTTCCCTGTTGTTCTGCCTGCTGTGGAAGGATCCCTGGTTTGCGAGCTGTAGTAGAGGTAGCGAGCGGTGTACGGGTGAGGTGGGAATTTGAGGAGAAAGGAGGCTGGAGGGGGCGGCGGAGTGGGGAGCGGGTGGTGGCTGCGGCCAGCGGGAGGCGATGAGAGAAAGTGGGTCTTTGGTGAGTTGCGGAAGGAAGGGACTTGGTGCATCCTTTATCGATCCCACTCTCCCGCTTGAGCACACAGCCTCACTTTCTCTCCCAGCCACGAGCAGAGGCCCAGAGCCTAGCCGTGCCCGTCCACATGAGACCTGTCCGCAGAGTCAGCCTCCACCACAGCACACCATACGTACACCCAGCACCAGCAGCAGCAGCAGCAGCAGCTCCGCGCCCTCACTCCCCATCCGACTCCGCTCCTGAGTCCAGACCTCAGTCCAGACGAGAGTCCAGTCCACAGCCAGTGACCACAGCGTGCCTCGGCCCTTGAGCGCAGCCCAGCCCCTTCAGTCCATGGCCAGACCTGACCTTCGTCCGGCCAAGTCCAAGTCGCCAAGTCCCCGCCCCATGTCTCCTGCCCGCCCAAGCCAACCAACCACCCTCGAACCTGCCCTCCCAAAACTCCCTCTGCCCCCCTAAGTATCCACCCTGGAGTCTCTTCTCAAGGTACCACCTCCCTCTACTAACGCCCTTCAGCACCTCCCCTCTACGCTCCCTGTACTAACCGCCCTGTACTCTCCAGCTCAGCTCAACCCAGCAGAACCAACCCTCCCTCCAATTACAGCTCCTCTCTTCCCAATTAGCAGAGCACTTAACAGCCAGTCTGTTCCAGTTCCTGGGACCAGGACTTGTCTTGTAATTAGGGAACATTTGGTTCTGGTCCAGGGAACTCTATCGATTATTTCCTCTTCCACGCAAGGAGTTGCTCCGTGTTGAGCTGGGGCTCCAGCACGTGGCGGACGGTGGAGGGGATGACTAATGTTCGGTTCTTCTTGTCTCCTTGCAGCAGCAGCTCCGTGAAGCGTCGGAACAGAGGAAAGACCTCGAGCGACAACATGCCGAAGCTTTGGCTCAACTACGAGACAAGCGAGATGACCTCTCGCGTCTTACGCGCGCCACTCAGGTCGACAAAAAGAAGTCCGGGGAGACGATTGAGACTCTTCAGGTCAGAGACAATTCTCAGTCTAGAATTCATTCCCAATGTGACCATGAGACTTGGCTGGCATCTCTAGCTCCATCAGACGAGGTCTAGCTTTGCCCAAACATCTAGTCAGGCCTTGAGGAGAACTTCTAGAAAATTAAGTGCAAATGTCTAATGGACACATTGGGAAATGAACGGAGACAGTGGAGTTGAGAGCTATGCTGGGATTGAGCCATGAGCTGAGTGGAGAAAGCATGTGCTGAGTGTAGCTATTGTTTTCGTTGCAGTCTAAGATCCGCGAGCTGGACAAGAAGACGGAGCTGCAGAACGTGCGTCACGAGGAGCTGATGCTGGAGATGGCAGCTCTCAAGCGGTCGCAGCAGGCGACGACCCACTCCCGCCAGTCCGGCTCCCTCGGTCAGTCCCAGTCCCCACCGGACTCCCCCTTTTGCTCAAGCCCAGGTAAGTCCCCTCAGGCCCACCCAGCCTCTCCACACGTTGCACTCTGTGGGGCACATGTCCTGCCATGTAGTCCCATGTAGTGGCAGACAGTAACCCTTGTTTTGTGCCTAGACTCGGCTCTGAGTCGAGGAGAGACCACCACCGCTCTCTCGACCCCCGTCCCCTCCCACTCCGCAGGCGACCCCTCACACGACGGACTCTTCGCCCGCTTCTTTCCCTCAGCCAGAGGTAGGCAAGCCAAAGGAGGCTCCTCCGCTCAGCCACCTCCCAACCCTCCGCCAACTCTTTTACCACTATAGTCGAAGCCAATTCCAGTACATTCGGTGTAACCTAATGCAGCAGCCGCTATTCAATTCAAAATACTAAATAATAAGGCTTCAGGTTATGACTGAACATATGAGACTTTCTCATTCATAGATATATCTTGAGTTTATGCAGCCAATTGGAATTTCCTATTTAAACGTGTTGACAAGGGAATACTCCCCAAGGGAGTATTGATAAAGGTCCAGTATTTGGCTCAATTGCACTTTGTTGAGTCAAGGCGTTTGAATGAGTGGGAAAGGGTTGGAGGCGCCTGAGCGGAGGGAGGTGGTTTGTGAGCCTGGTCTAAGCTCTTGTATGCCTCTTGAAGGTCCAGGTGCGGGGGGTGGGAGCTCGAGTTTTGAGGGCGGGAGACACGAGCTTCTGCATGACCACCACCACCAGCAGAACGTGGGTTTCCGGAGTTCGACGTGGGTGGGCGCCTCCCAGTCACTGCCCCGCCCTGCCACGGCCGCCGCCTCCCACCACCTCCACTCCTCTCCACAGCACAACAGCACGTCCCGGGCGGGGCGGAAGCGGCTCCGACGCTCCAACTCCACCACGGACCTCCACTCGCCCCTCCCGCATGGCAGAAGGAGCTACTACGCGGGGAAGTCGGGCGGGTCGGAGCCGACGCAGGAGATTGAGCGGATCGTGGCCAAGATCCAGCAGGACAACAAGATGCTGGCGGAGCTGGAGAAGCATGCGGGTGAGTCCCCGCCCAGCCCAACCCTCACTCACACCCTCTTCTTCTTTCGCTAACCTTCCACCCCTCCCTTACCCACTCCGCCCACACCGCCCACCGCCTCCTGACCCCGGTCCTCGCCCTCGTGCGGCAGCAGACCCCGCAGGTCCAGTCCTGGCTGGAGTCGGGTCCATGCAGAGGCCGGCTGTGGACCGAGGTCAGGCTGGGTGGGTTGGGTGGGTTGTGGTGGCGGGGAGGGCGTGGGAGGACTGTTGCGTTCTTTCTGTCACTCTGTTTGTTTCACAGTGGGTGGGCTTGAGAGTCACCGTAGCACGACTCGTCCTCCACATCCAGCACATGAGTCACATCAGTCACATCCACATCCACCCGCAGGCTCTCGTAGACGTACCTTACCCAAAAAACCGCCTCCAGGGAAAACTAAGTTCCAAATCCCCAAGATCAGGCTTGAGGGAGAAAGTAAGGACCTTCCCGTGCTCCTCAGGCAGCTCTCGCTCCAGGCTTCTAGCAGGCACTCCGTAGTTCAGTCCCCCGTCCCCTCAGAACCTCAGCATGCCTCCAGCTCAGCTGGCTCCAGAGCCCATGCTCCAAAGGCTGTCAACGAGCTGAGCTTGCGTGTGTTGGGAGGTCTGAGGTTGAGCGGGACTAGTCTAGTTGCTAGAATCTGTACATTTTGCCAAGTCTTGGTTCGCACTCAGTAGACTAGTGAATGAAGCACTCACTAATCCTCCTAGTAGGTCGGCTCTGGCCCAAACACACGCTCCACAGGCTTCATCCAAAGGCGGGAGGCGGATGGCATGCCAGACCTGACCTTTGCAATTAACGTCTCAATTCTCTGATGACCTGATGAGATGGAGAGTTGGAGGTGAAGGAGCCTCTGGCAGGCGGAAGTAGTGAAGTGTGTAGAGATGCAGTGGAGCGTGTGTGCGGTTGAGAGCCGAGTGCATGGAGCCAGTTGACATGGTTGGTTGGCAGTAGGTCGTATGCGTGCGTAGTCTCTGTCCATCCATGCGGAGTGACGGAGTAGGCAGTGGGATGTGGGCGTCTCAGAGGAGCCTGCGTTCCGGCTCAGCCACACAGTAGCCACATTATGTCGCTAGTCACACTAGTCAAACACTAGCTGCTCGCTACACAACACTTTCTCTCTTTTCTCCTATTTGCTCTTCTTTCTCCTCCTTTCTCTCTTTTCTTTCTCCTTCTTCATCTCAGTTGCTCACTCATGCACTCACTTCAGAGCAACAGCCACAACCTGCCGCACACCAACTTCCTCACAAGCACTGCGCCCAGTAGGCGCTGTGGTGTGTCAGAGGTCAAGTCCAGAATTTCTCCCTTGGGAGTGGGCTTGAGTTGGGCTGGCAAGTTGGCCTGTTGCTCGGTGCTCGGTTGGCCTGTTGTGGAAGAGTCTAATTGTGTGGCTTGGTTGCAGCCTCCGGGAAGGGCTCACGTGACCTGTCCTACGAGCAGGGCATCCTCCCACCCCCGCCCTCTTCCTCCCACCACCACCGCCAAGCAGCAGCCCAGCACTGTCCCCAGTTCACCACCGTCATGCCCACCAACTTCTTTCTGCCCGCCGGAACCACGTTCCTCACGGGCACTGGCCAACCCACCACCTTCGCCCACCAACAACAGCAGCAGCCCATCCTCCTCCAGTCCCACCAACAACAGCTCTCCGCCAACCACGCCGCCTTCCTCCAGCACGGAAACCTCGCCATCCCCACCATCATCACCACCACACACATGGACCAGCCCAAGGGACATCCCCATGGTGAGTCATGCGCAGGCGCTGGAGGCGGAGGCCATATGCTCAGGCCATATCTGCAAAAACCCAACCGTGAGGCGCCAAATCTTGGACTGGATCCTCCTTCAGTTCATGTCACCATCCCACTTTTCCACTCTCAGCTTGGTGATCAAGTTCCAAAGTAGTAACCTCCATAGTGCGACCTGGTCTCAATCTTGTTCTCACAGCAGAAATTCATTGGTTTTCCACACTGACACTCTCAAATTGCTTGCTTATCTGGAGCAGCAATTTCTTGCCAGCTTCAAAACAAACCCAAAATCAAGAACTGTTTGATCAAGACGAGGAGTGAACGTGAAAGTGCATTGTTGGGAAAACCAGTGAATTTCTGGAGGAGTAAGGACAAGAGGCTGGCCAGTTGGCCTATTTCAGGACTATAAGTATAAGTAACGGCGTAGAGGGATCTCTACGAATATCTCACTCTGCGGCACGGTTTATCCTTTTTCAACTCTCTCTCTGAAATGCTGTACTTGCCCAATATTGTGGATCAGGTAAATGTGCTTGGCTAATCCTGGTGATGTACTTGCAGATCTGAACCAAGTTCAGCTCCTGAACGGAAGTCACGTGGTTCTTGGCAAGAACCTTCCAGCCCACGAGAGCAAGAGCGTTGACGTTCTGGAGGTTCCTGGGAAGGGCCGTTGCTTCGTGTACATTGCCCGCTACTCCTACGACCCCTTCCACCAGTCGCCCAACGAGAACCCCGAGGCGGAGCTGTACCTCAATGCAGGCGACTACGTCCTCATTTGGGGATCTGTGGACGAGGTAGGTCAAGCTAGGTCAAGCCACGAGAAATGGAAACAGAATTCGGTCCATTCATTTTCTGGAAGTGGATCCATGTTCCGCTCTGTGCATCCATGGATCTGATCCCATCCTTTTGCTTGTTGGCAGGACGGTTTTTTGGAGGGCGAGTTGCTGGACGGACGTCGCGGCGTAGTTCCGTCCAACTACGTGGAGCGTTTGGTGGGAGAGGACTTGCTCGAGTTCCATCAGCAGGTGGTGCTGGGCGTGAAGGAGGGGACGGAGGAGCCCTTCGCCTCCCACTACCAGGACTACGAAGGGCCACAGGACGAGTCACAGCGACTTATCATGGGTAGGTCATGAGGTCATGTGTGTCTCCCTTTTCCTTGTCCACACCCGCACTGGAGCTTCCCGCTGCCTTCAACGAGTCTCTTCGCTCCAGCAGCTCCAGCTCACCTCAGGTGGACAGAGCAGGGTCACAGGTCAAAGGCTGATCTGCTGGAGTGACGAGGCCTCGTCTCTTCTGCACTGATCGCATCCGATGTCTCCTTTCTCCACCACCTCCTGCAGCACCTTCTCTTCCCAATTCTCACAGGGCCTCTCCAAAGGCTCTTGGCTCTCGCACCAGCTCCCCTTTCACTTCAGCGTATATGTACATACAGAGTGTCCCAATGGTAATGCGAATTTTTTGAATTTCGCGGGGAAGAGAAATAAAGGCAAAATCAAAAAGTATGCTTAGCCGCTTCCCGGCGAAATTCAAAAAATTCGCATTACCATTGGGACACTATGTATGTAGATTCTATTTAGGCCCCAAATATTCCTGATTTGTATTGCGGGAATTAAGGGAGGCCATGGCTGGGTTTCTATTCGGCTCAGCTCAATGGGATAATGAAGCCAGAAGTTAATTGGAGAGTAATAGCAGCGTGCCCAAGTTATTGGGCTTACTTGGTTTGTATTGCATAAAGTGATGGGTTTTAAGAAGTAATACAGAGATCAACTCCATCCAGCCACTGCAGCTGGTTCCCCGTCATAGGATCCCCGAATCAAAAGGACCCGTGTCAAAAGGACCCGAGCAATAGGACCCGAGTATCGAAAGGGTCCGGGCTAATAAAGGATCCGTGCCAAGGATCCGAGTAAAAGGATCCGAGCAAAGGATCCGAATGGCAAATTGATCCGAACGATAAGTAATTCAAAAAAATCAAAATCTAAAAGTTGCAGTGCAGCTAAAATCCGCATATGACAAGCCAGATTTAAAACTATTTAAAAATTTAAACCAAACCATATTGCTCTTGCATCATACTTGCATATTGGAATGCATTTTTAGTTTTTGAATTTTATTTTTGCATAACTTATCGTTCGGATCAATTTGTCATTCGGATCCTATTGCTCGGATCCTTTTGACACTCGGACCCTTTTACTCGGATCCTATTGGCACGGATCCTTTAGTAGCCCGGACCCTTTTGACACTCGGGTCCTATTGCTCGGGTCCTTTTGACACGGATCCTTTTGATTCGGATCCTATGACGGGTCACCCTGCAGCCGTACTTCCACTTGGGACGGACAAAGTTTGTGGATAATGTCTCTCTCAAGTGGACTCGGCTCAGAGCTCCCTGGAGCTTCCTCCAGCCTCAGTGGAGCCAAAGGGAATTGGGAACTGAGGTTCACACTAGGAATTAGGAGCAGCAGTCCAGACTCGCTACTCTGGGTCTCTGGGTCTCTCCTGTTCCATTTGGTCTCAAGGCAGAGCTCCACATGGCTCCAGCCTAGTTTACATTTCTGTTTACATCAGTTTGGAGCCTCTAGCTCAGAGGCAGACGTGATAATAGGCCAGGCTAGAATAGGCAGAGCGAGGAGAGAATGGAAGTGAAGGAAGTAAGCGGTGGGATGCGTTGGGCTGGGAGAAAGTGAAAGTTTGTTTGACGGAGGAGCCAGCTCTTGCTTTCTCCTGCACAGAGCATGCACAGAGCTTGCACAGAGCAGCCGTTCACTTGAGACCCAGACAGGCCAGATTCCATCCAAAGAGAAGGCACATCCAAGGCCGCATTCCTTGTCACTTAATCAAAAATAAATAAATAAATGGGCTTTACCGATTCTCAACCTTCTGCCTCTTACAGTACTCGTGGTATTGTTAGGCTTTATTAGCTCTTTACTTTAACGTTATCGTTTTGGGATTCGCCTATCCAGGTTATCTTTTTCCTGTATCGGCTACTCGCTACCACAACGTCCCCAGGTCCATGTTCTGTGGTTCGTTTTTCTAATATTCAGGATCTGAATACTTGTTAAGACCTCTCGACACACAGGAATCTTCTCTGAGATTCCTGTGTGAATATCCTGAGCTAAATACCTCCTCTGGTTAGAACTCAGTTAAAGTAAACGTCTTTGCAGGAATTAAATAGTAGATAGATACTGTTGAGTTATGGGTCGAGAGGTGCTGGACTCTAATGTGCTCAAAAACCCGTGGCAGCTCATAGGCACTTTGTACTGCTGCACTCAAGCTCATATTCCAACTTGCATGTCTTCATCCATGCTCCTTCCCACTAGAATACGCACGCCAAACAGTATAGGCGACCAGAGAGACTATTTTCTTCTAGGAAAGTCTCGAACCTTCGAAACCAACTTTCCAGTCGTATGCTTTATTGCACAGAATGTAATGGGATATTCATCATGAGGCCTCGGACTCGGAACTTGGGTTTCGAAGGCTCTCAGCTTTCCGAAATAATAGAAATTAGCCTGTAAGCCCGTTTCATTTGTTGCTTCACTTTCACTCTATGGTTCGCTTCGGCTCGAGACACGGGAGGTGGAATCCGGTGTATTTAAATGTGTATCCCCTGTGTGTTCAAAATGGATTCCCCGGCCGCTCATCCCTTGTGTGTTCTGGAAGAGGCTTCCAGGGTTGGTGAGAGGGTGTAGAGTGCGGAGGCCCTGTGGAGGCCCATGCGGAGGCCTCTAGGTCATGTCTTTCTACTATTTCCATTGGATATTGGGTTGATTTGAGTTGGCTTGGTTCGGCCTGATGTGTTTATTATTTGTTTTGGGTTCTTCCTGTCGTGCCTCGTGTATGATTTGTCCTCGTCTGTATTTTAGTCTCCAAGGGGAAGGGCCATGTAAAGCGGACCCTGCCCCCGCTTCTCCAGGAGGACCCTCGAGTCCATCGCCTCCTCCAAGGTACCTCTTCCAGCCGTCTCTCCACAACCACAACCAACCACAACCCCACAACACCAACCAGACTGCCACTCCGTCCAGCACAGGTCGGCCTTGGTCAGTCACTCGGCTAAGCCCAGTCTGTCACGAGGTTCCGTCTCAGACCCGTGAGCCGAGTCCGACCAGCGGACATAGTGGTCTCCGGTCGGAGTTGGTGGGCGGTTGTGGTTGAGTTTCTGTGCCCCGCCTTCCCCGCCCTTCCGTCTAAGCCTTCTTTCTCTTGTGTGCAGAGGAGCTGATGAACCGGCAGCAGGAGGTGGAGTACGGCTATCTGGACCTGGAGGACATGATAGAGGAGAACCAGGAGGGCATGGGTAAGTCACCACTCACGCACCTCCCTCATGCGCCCTCACAGGCTTCCCTCCAGCTCCTCAGCTGTTCCTGGCTGCAGCTGCGCAGAGACTGCTCCTGGCTGCAGTTGCGTAGAGACTGGAGGGAAGCCTTTGAGGGCCCCTGCCCTCTCCTCTAGCTCACTAGTCTCTGCCACTCACCCACACGCCCTCCTTCTGCCACGCTATAGAGTCATTCTTCTCGGTGCTAGTGCCTCCGCCGCTCCAGCTCACGCTCGAGCGCCAGCTGAACAAGAGCATTCTCATTGCCTGGGCACCGCCCGACGCCCAGCCGGGCACCATCGACTCCTACCAGGTCTACGTGAACGGACTTCTCCGATGCACCGTCAAGGCCAACGAACGGACCAGGGCTCTCGTCGAGGGCGTCGACTCCTCCCGGGTAACAACCATAACTTAGCTCCTCCCAGCCATAACCCTGGCCATACACTCGACTATTAGCTCCATGACCAATGCGTCAATGAGCCTCTGGGCCTAATTCGGGTCATAACTGAGTTTTGTTTCACAGCCGCACCGAATCAGCGTCCGGGCCGTGACGCCGAATCGACGGACTTCCCGTGACGCCGCCTGTACTATGGTCATCGGGAAGGACGCCCCCCTCGCCCCCTCCTGCATCCGGGCCACAAACGTCACAAGCACCTCGGCAGTAATCTCATGGCTTCCAAGCAATAGCAACTACCAGCACGTCGTCTGTGTCAACAATGTGGAGGTTCGCTCCGTCAAACCCGGCATCTACCGACATGCCATCACGGGTAAGCACTGGTCCAGCCATGCGCTCATTCCCTCCGCTCAGCCTCCGCTCAATCAGGCAAACTTTTTTTCTTTTTTCCAGTGCTCACGCCCAACACCACCTACCGCGTGACAGTTCGGTCCAAGAACATTCGGACTCCGCACTTTGACGAGAAGAACGGGAAACAGATGGAAAAGCTCTCTGCTCACACGGAGTTTCGGACCTTGCCAAAAGGTACGTCCCTCGTCTGGGAACTCGTGGGCTCGATTGGCAGATGACAGGGCGGCAGCAGGCTTCTTTTGAGCACTGCGCATGCCCGCTGGTTCCCAAGACTTGAGGGCCACATTTGCCAATCCTGCCGCCTCGGGCCTGGACACCCTCCGTCCCGCACCTTAATCACGTTAGTTAGAGACTTGTGTATTCTTATTTTGTTGAGGGTGTTTAGGCCTGCCTGACCCGCCGGTGGACGTCCAGGTGGAGGCTGGGCCTCAGGACAACACGCTCCTCGTCACCTGGCACCCTGTCTCGGCAGGCA
Source organism: Ceratophysella sigillata (assembly GCA_034693865.1). Taxonomy (NCBI): domain Eukaryota; kingdom Metazoa; phylum Arthropoda; class Collembola; order Poduromorpha; family Hypogastruridae; genus Ceratophysella; species Ceratophysella sigillata. The sequence goes on from JAQFXY010000135.1 coordinate 35,331, forward strand.
CGTCGAACGGGGCGGTGGTGACAGGCTACGCCGTCTTTGCGGACGGACGCAAGATCCTGGAGATTGACAGTCCCTCAGGTGGCAACTCATGTGCTGTCATGTTGAATATGTAGCATAGATTGAATCAGATGTACATTTAAATGCTCGAAGCTCATGGACTCGAGATTTGGCACTCCCAGCGTGGCACTAGGCTTGAGTCATTCTAGCTGGTTCTAATGAATGTCATGTTTTTGCAGGAGATCACGCACTGCTGGACCTGAACCGGTTTCAGGGCATGATTCCGAAGCAAGTGACTGTGCGCACCAAGTCCCGTGATAGTCTTTCGTCGGACAGTATTCCTATTTCTATCCCCGCTCAAGCCCTCAAGGGAAGACGACAGCCCAAAATGGTACTTCTTCCTGCCTCAGCTGACCCAGAACCCAGCTGGCCATTCACAAGCTCTGACCTTCTCTTTTCCCTTGCACAGATGCAGAACAGTTACGGGAGACGGCTGGGGACACGCCAAGGCCAAGGCTCGTCCCTGGAAGGGGACGAGAGCTTCAGTGACCGAGACTCCTACCCCCAGACGGGACACATTCCCTCCATGGGTACGTCAGTCTTTACATCCATCCCCATGTCCAGTACTAATCTCTCTTTTGTGTCCAGACCCTGAGCGAGATGGAGAGCGGCTTATGCGTGGTGGGGCTCGAGGCGGGCATCACTTCCCTGAGCGGCCGATGACAGCGCGGGGCTACCGCATCCCACCCCCGCCCCATCGCCCTCCACATGCCCGGCCGCCAGAGGACTACGGTCGCGGGGACTACGCCCAGCACCAAGGCCCGCCTCCCAGAGGCGGCCGAGCTCCGCGACCCGGCTCCAGTGGACGCATGCCTTCCGAAGTGCGACATCGGCTCTTCGTAGCCCTCTTCGACTATGACCCGCCCTCCATGTCACCCAACCCGGATGCTTGTGACGAGGAACTGCCCTTCAGAGAGGGACAGATGATCAAGGTAACCGCTCAAGCTCAATGGGAAACTTCCCGTTTCCCTACGTTTCACTAACCTGGGTTTTATGCTGCGTGTAGATTTACGGGGAGAAGGACGCGGACGGTTTCTACTGGGGCGAGGCCAGTGGTCATCGTGGCTACGTCCCCTGCAACATGGTGTCGGAGGTTCATCCGGATGACGAGCGGGTGGCCCAGGAGCAGCACATGCAGGTACGCACTTGAGTCTTCCACCGCCAGCACTCTTCCATGTTTCTTATGCTCTGTTCTTGCGCAGGAGAGTGCAGAGAGCCAGGGGGTCTTGGTGAGCGGGCGGGAGAGACGGGCGATGGGACGGGATCGCTGGGGCGACATCTACGCCAACATGCCCATGAAGAAAATGGTGGCACTCTACGACTACGATCCGCAGGAGCTCTCGCCCAACGTGGACTCCGAGGTGAGCTGGAGTGGGCAATGGGCACGGCTGCGCTCTGTGACCAATCACCTCCCATGTCATTCCTCGGTCCGTCTTTTTGCGCTCCTGGTGCGACGCTACAATGGAATTTTGATTGCAGGTGGAGCTGTCGTTCCGCACGGGCGAGATCATTTATGTCTATGGTGACATGGACGACGACGGTTTTTACATGGGCGAGCTGAACGGAGTTCGAGGCCTGGTCCCCTCCAACTTCCTGACAGACGCTCCAGCGGACTACGAGCGTCGGCGCGGGCCGCCGCACTTGGGGCCTCCTGGCAGTGGACCAGCGCCTTCCCAAGACCATCGTCGTGGACCCGGCGTTCGCGGCCCACCGCCGCCGCCCAGAGAAGTGATGGGCGGAGGGCGGGGTGGGCGCGGAGGGCCGCAGCAGCAACAGATGGAAGGGATGATGCTGGAAGGACGACGGAAGGGTGGTGAGTGAGCTCTGACCTTTCGCCCCACACTAGCCCTTTGCCCACAAGCGTCGCCCCGCCCCTTACTTTACTTTCTCCATATTTTGGCGTCTTCTTCTTGATGTGTCCATTTCTTTGCAATGTGGCTTTCCTCACCCTCTTTCTCGTAACACATGGGACACCTCTGAGCTGCTCTGTCTCCGCGTGCAGCCACAGGCCTCACCTTGGACGCTTGCCGGCTCCAGCTCGGCTTCTGTTTTTCTCTCTAAACCCCCTTCGACTTACTTCTCGCTTTCTCCTCCACCACCATCTTCAGAGCTTTCCCCGGCCCGTTCCCAGAGCACACATGGCACAGGCGACTGACCAGCCCATTCTCACGCCCAAACACACAGGGCATGAGCGACGACTTATGGACATTAGTCGGGCCATATATTTCATATATGGGCTTTGTTTCAGGAACTAATTTAACATAAGGCTAAGCAGAGCGTGTAACATATGCCATTTCCTAAAGGTGGAATTCAGGTAGGCAAAGTAAAATCTGCACACCCGAACCCGAAGTATACCCCATTCCCTTGGACATCCATGTTCAGACAGTTCCTTACGAACTATTCCTTCCGTTACCGCTCTTGAAGGCCGGACGTACGTTAAATAGGATAAAGGATGACGTATGTTAAATGGGACGTGGATGTGTGAGCCGGTCGCTTCTGCCCTCTGTGTGCTTGTGGGAAGGTGCATGCCGGCCTTCTTGCGTTCCCTCGAGGCGTAGGGAAGTGGCCCTGGGAGCCTTGGGCTGCGTGGGCGGGTTGTGCCGGTCTCTCATCTTGTGTTTCCTCTGATCTATTTCTACTCTCTCTCTCTCTCTGTACGCCGCCGCCTTTCTAGACGCCTCTTATCCTCCGCTCGATCACCCGGCCTCCTACCAGCAGGTAAGCCTTCACGACACTCGCCCTCCCCTCACACCTCCGCCTTCCGCCCTCTCGCTTACCCTCACCCCGCTTTCATTGTCTCCCGCTCTCCTCACACACAATGAAAGCTCCCGTAACCACAACGGCTCCTCCGCTCTCCACACAGGCAGAGGGCGCTCAATTCCAGCATCTGGCGCCTACAGCTTTCTCCACCTCTTCCAACTAATAATGGCCATAGATTGGCTTTTCTGCACCTTCCAATAGGCTCCGTAAACATAGTTAGCCATATTATTGTTCGATGAAGTTCGATCTTGATTTTATAAAAAATATAAATATTACGAGTGAATCCACACGGATCTAACACTCGGTGTAAAGCAGTAGGTTGCCAAATAGCTTCTATTCAGTAGAATCGATACTCGATTCTTCGATATGGACAGATGTTATGGCCCAACCGAATAAGCAAAGGGTTTAAATTGTGCAGACCAGGACTAGGTGTTAGATGATAACAGTTTCATTCTCCATGCGCCTTATGCCGTAGACCAGAGTATACTTTCGTTGGGAAGTTTTAAGTGCGGTTCAGGTTTTGAGCTTTTCAGTCATTTTGAAGGACGAATCACTCGCTGTACAAACCCTTTGGAATGGGATGTTTTAAAAAAAGGGAAGTGGAGAGGAGCCGTTGTGAGGTCAGGAAGCGAGCAGTGAGTAGGCTTTCTGTTCCACTGACGCCTTGTGGGATTTCTAGCACCAGAGGAACCACTACGACGGAGCAGCGGGGGTGGGCAGTCGGAGAGGTGGTAGAGGGGGCTTCCAAGGGACGGAGCCCAATCGCCGTCCTCTGGCCCACCCTCTCGCCCCGCAGCAGCCGCTCCACTTCCAGCAACAACCCCCGCCGCCCCATCTCCAGCAGCAGCAGCAGCCTTTCCGGGAAGACGGGGTTGGGGGCATGCGGAATGCCCGAAACCTCCGTGGACCTTCCGTCGTGCCTCAGTTCTCGCCCACGACGGACGGGGGCCAGCTGGACCATTCTCTCGACCCGCACCCGGCCGGAGGTGGGCTGAGGGGCGTTGGTGGCCTTCTGAGCGGCGGACCGTCCCGCATGATGAGTGCGGCGGGCGGGGTGACGAGCCGGCTGCCCGGTGTGTTCGGGGGCGGGGAACACACGAACTTCATGCAGAAAATCTCTGAGTTTACTCACAGTGCCACAGGAGGAGGGCAGGGCGGGGCCGGGCCAACGCCCGAACCACCCGCCGGCGGTGTTGACTCCCTCCTCTCCAAGGGAAAGGAACTCATTTTCAAAAAGTTTGGACTCGGCGAGTAGAAGCGGACATGGTTCGGATCTCTCGCCCCACGTCGTGTCTCGAGGACATGCTAAGATTAGGTTTTGGAATAAGTACAACGTTTGTGTTCTCCTTGGGACTGCCTTCTCTGCTATTCATATTGACCTCCCTTCCTTCTTCTTCTTCACATATCAACCTCCCTCCAGGTCCCTCGCCCACAGGTCACCTCCACACCCTTCAACCTCCACGCACCACCTCCTCCTCTCCACATCCCACTTCTCCACCGCCTCCAGCCTGATTGGCTGCTGGGAGGAGCACGTGACTTGGAGAAGTGGGATTTGGTGACAGGAGCTGTTTGAGTGGGCGGAGCTGTGAAGATGGCGGGCTTGTGGGAGAGGCATCTGGGCCCAACTGTCTCTCTTCGTCTTCTCCCCATGACCCATGACCTCATGACCCTCTGCCCAAGGCCCCTCTTCTCTCAACTACTTTGATTCCATGTAATAATGCGGCGATGTGAAGGGAAGAGAAATGTGCACAATAACAATGTAATAATATCCTAATGTTAACTAAGAAATAATTACAAGAGTTAGAGGAGAAACAAGAGTTGTGTAATTTGTTATTTATTACTCCATTGTTTTCTCCTTGTTTGGCTCCTCTTATGCAATTACACTGACTAATAACTGAATACTTCTACTCTACCTGTACTCGTACATGGATGCATGTACTACTACATATGTATGTACTACTCTGCATGTACTGTGCATGTACTAAGGGAGGAATAGTCATAGACTCCACCAGACCTCAACCTCAAACAACCTACGTGTATCATAAATCATAAGTATTACTAATTAATGTACTAAATATGTAACAAACAAAACTCTTATGAACTAGTCAGACAAAGTAATAATTACTCGAATACTAATAAATTGTTGAATCCTAAACAAACAACTCAATGCTCAAACAAGCTTCGGCTCAATTATGTCCAATTATGTCCAATTCAGTCCAACGAGGGCCAGGAGACTTCAGACAAAACCCCCAAATTGTCACCCACTTCACCCGGAATGTACTCGAGTGTCCAGAGCAAGTTGGTCACCACAACTACAGGGAGAAACAAAGTCAGAACTTAATGAAAATATGCATTAGTAGGTCATCTTGCGGTATTAGCATTGAAATTACGACAGAAGTTGTAAGATCTCAATGCCCACGCCATCTTGCGGCTCTAAGATGAGCGCAGTGCTCTTTAACATGTCTGCAACTCGTTCCTAATAATCCATCAGCCTTAATTCTGACTTGAATGCACACTTACGTATTTCCCCTTCGTAGAGAGTAAACGTGAGTTCGGGACAATGATCCCGGCAGGTTTCCCTGGGACTGAGACGAATGTGATTGGATCCTCGCATTTGGTACAACATGGACAAGCTTTCACGAACTTCAAGCTGTATTAGAAACCATAGGATTTCCTAAAGTATTAAACTGCTCTTCCATAAGTACATCAGAGTTGCTTAGTAGCTCGAAGTGGAAATTAGGGTCGGACCTTTTTGTAGACGCGTCCCCGAAAATCGGAAGACATGAGAACCCAGTTGGATCCCGTGAAGTCCAAAGAATTTGTAATGAAGTAAGGTCGTCGGTAGAATTGGCGCGTAGCTTTGGCTCCATCTTTCTGACAATTCTCCCTGTTTAAATTCAGCATTGGATTATTTTATACGAACTGGACTCATGACTTCCCAATTCCCTGCTTACCAATGGAGAAACCACTGTTGCGTGTGCGGATTGTACAGTTTCCTCAAAACCCGTGACAAGTCCGCAATTTGACCCACACGCAGATTCGTGTTCAGATTACACACAATGTACTTCTCCTGTTCCAAGTAGAGCTGGAACAATCCACAAAAGCACGTTAGGCTTAAATTCATAGTCATCATTCTACGAAATGGACTGTAAGGCATAGGAACTGACCTCAGTGATGTTGTCGAACCAGAAGTGATCCGTTTTCATGATTGGCCAGTCACCCATAGCATCCGTGACAATGAGCGGACGTTCCCGTTTGATGTACTCCTCAATCACCGAGTTCTGGCTAATGTTCCACATCCGCTCAATGCTCTCCAGCGTCTCACACAACTGCGGCAGGAAGCAGAACTCGAGTCAGTTCAGCCGTACAGCGCTCTCCAAATAAGACTTAAGCGGCCATTTACTTACATTGCAGTCGTCCACCATGAGCTCCTGGTCCTCATAGAAAGGGTTCCGAATGAGACATCGACTATAGTACAGGTCCGTCCAGTTCCAAATTGGGAGCAACTGGGAAAAGAGACAAGCATATCATTGGAAGGAGCTCAGAGCGGTGGATGACATAGTGGGTGAGAGGGTCAAGGCATATGCACAAGGGAGGCAGGTACGGGTAAGAACGGCTTACGGACGTTTCGCCTGGAACGTTTCGCCTTGGGACGTTTCGCCTTGACCGGTTCGCCTTGTGGACGTTTCGCCTTGGACCGTTTCACCTTGGGACGTTTCGCCTTGGGACGTTTCGCCTTGTGTGTATTTCCCTATGTTGACACCATGTTGATACCGCTAACTATGTATTTCCCTATGTTTACACCGCTGTGTATTTACCCATGTTGACACCATGTTGAAACCGCTAACCGTGTATTTCCCTATGTTGACACCGCTGTGTATTTCTCTGTTTACACCAAGTTACATGGTGTCAACATAGGGAAATACACAGCGGTGTCAACAAAGGGGAATACACAGCGGTGTCAACATAGGGAAATACACAGCGGTGTCAACATAAGAAAATACACAGTTGGCGGTGTCAACATGGTGTCAACATAGGGAAATACATAGTTAGCGGTATCAACATGGTGTCGACATAGGGATATACACACAAAGCGAAACGTCCCAAAGCGAAACGTCCCAAGGTGAAACGTTCCAAGGCGAAACGTTCTCAAGGCGAACCGGTCAAGGCGAAACGTCCCAAGGCGAAACGGTCAAGGCGAAACGTCCGGATACCGTAAGAACTGTATAGGATTTTCCTCAACTACTCTTGGACAAGGCTGAAGACAGTTGGCTAGTTTGGATGAACCTACATATCTGGAATTGGTCCTAATCCCTGAGTGGTTCTAGTGCTTGGACGGAGGAGACTAGCCGAGCAGAGGCCTTGAGTGCTGAGAACTGACCTTGATGAGAGCAATCCGAACGACAGCAAGTCCATGGAAGCGGATGTGTGTTTTGAGAGTTGAGTCGGTGAGGAGAAGAGCGAGGAGGAGGAGGATGGCCAGAGCCGTGCTCCAGCTCAGCACCGAGCTCAGCCAGCCCTTGAGCTCCTCGTACACTTGGAGCGGAGTGCGGGCGGGCTGGAGCAGAGGTCGTAAGGGCAGAAAGAGCTCCTGGAGCTCTGCCAAACTCACCTCCTCCGTCTCACATGCCCCAACTATCCGCTCCAGCTCACGCTCCATCCCCTCCAGACAATCAGCTGCCATCCCACTCTTGACCTCAGCTTCTCGCTCCTGCCACTTCCTCACGCAAGAAGGGAACTCAACAGATGTGTGCTACATGGACTTGGCATCCTCTCCTTCTCCGCATCTTGTGCACACACTTCAGATACTGCGCCTCCTGTTCAGGCAGAGCAGGCGATCGATTATTCAGCCTATCGATCGCTCCACCACAATATGCGAGCGGATTCCTTCTCACAAAGGCTGACAAGATAAATGAGTCCACGCACAACACTGGACGTACTTAGCGTGGACTCGTTTAATGCACCTGAGTTGGATACTATGAATTTGAGCAAAAGGGGCTAATGGGTTGGTTCTTTATATTGCGAGAAAACTGCGTATTACATTGAATGCATGTTACTACTTGGTACAAATAAGAAATTGGGAAATGGCTTCACTCTGGAAATATGCTCGTCTATTGTTGATCTCCCGCAACTCCTAATTCCCTTGCATTTGGGTGCCAGGAGGTCCAAGTAGTTACTTAATGTGCCGCACTGGGGAAAGCTATAATTGTATTCTGCCTTGAGCATGTTGACACAGGGGCAGGATTGTGGAAGGTTAACATTTTCCTCGATTATCCAGAGCAAAGCAATTGCAATTACGCTAATTGAGGAGACTTAGTAGTATATCAATTTGCATAGCGGTGTGCGGGTGGAAATAAGAGACGCCGTGTTTGAAAGAGCGGAGTGCTATAAATGTCGTTTATTACAAAATAGACTCAATGGATTGATTTGGGTTATAGGAGAGTGAGACGGGGAAAGGGGTCAGGGTCAGGAACCATTGATCAGGATGACCTTTCTGCATTCCTAACTCAACTATTGTAAATATTATAGGTAACTACTACGTAGTACGGGGACAAGAACCAAAGAGGAGAAATTAAGATAAAGGCAGATCGGGTCTTGAGGTTCAGAGTTCACAGCCTCGGCTTTGATGATGCATACATATGGCTCCGTCCGTGGCGGCTGATTGTAGTGATTTGAATATATGTACAATTGTCCTTGGCCGCCTTGAATGCGGCAGGAGAAAAGTCAATAATAATTACACGGTAGGTCTTCTCTCCATCAATATGAAGAGTAAATGTTCTGGACTGACACGAAACGTATTTATCAAATACGTTATCACACCACCAGATTCCGTCGTTCTGAAAAATCAATTAAAATCACTAATAGTAATACAATATGATAAAATGAATATATGAAATAAAAATGGAATGATAAAATAGTAGGACGCGCAATGGTTGAGTTACCGGATTTTGGTGAAGGAGACACGGAGCGCGGATTCTTCTTCCGATGACCGATCTTCCCATTCGTGCTGAGAAAAACAAATGGAGTAGAATAAGGAATTAGAGTTTGGACTTGAATAAGGCTTAGACGGAAGTTGGCAAGTTGGGGTCAAGATGGAAAGTGGATGCCACTCGTTTAAAACTGATCGAAAGCTTACTTGGGAATGACCCGTGTTCCTTGGACGGGTGGGAGCGAGTCAGCAGATCCCCCGGACTTGAGTGAGCCTCCCGAACTGTCCCTCGAACCAACCTTGTCCCACGAACCTGTCTTCCGATGCGACTTCCCCCCAGCCTCACCCACACCGCCGCCACTGAAACCATTTCAAAACAGCTCATTCACTCACATATCCATAAGAGCAAACGTTCAAGCTATTTGTTAGCCCAAAGGTTCAAGAGAGAGACTCTTATATGTATATGTACTAGCCCGTCCTGGTTAGTATGATGTAGTCCTTTAGAATTTACGAAAACCCATATCTGTACCTATGTATGCAGAAGTCTACACAGCAGTTTTCGATTATGTACTATTTGCATATTATGTATCCTTTCTATTTCCATTTAAATGATACCCAACAATTAAAACTTGAATTTGGCAAATCTGTAAAATAGAATTGAGAAGGTAGCGACCCAAGTCTGATAACCCTGTGACCTCTAAGTAACCCCAAAACCCTATAAAGTGACCTTTCTGATCATTTTCTACCAGAATCGGCGATTTGTGCAAAATTAAAACTCAAAAAGAACTGAAGCTTGCAATAGTTATTTAGCTACTCACGACCACTTTGACATAAGGTCAAAGGCAAAAGTGAAAGACAAAGGTCAAACTTCGACTCTTAATTTTTATTTGATTTTCACGTCTAATGTGTAAAATGCATGGTGAGCATGTTGAAACAAAGATTTTTCCATTTGTTTGACCTTAATTAAAGGTCCAACGGTTAAAATGACTCGACATCAATGTATTGTATGTTCTTGTATTGGGTTTTGGTGTAGAAAGGATACACGACGGGTTAGTTAAATTCACTGGTCTGTATTGGGTTTTTGTGTGGAAAGGATATACAAATATAGGTTAGATAAGTTTAAGGATAGTTGCTTCTATGACATTGTTTACAACTTTGACCTCGTGTCGAGGGGTAAAATTTTTACCCGGATTTGTTTGTATTTCGTTTTGGGTTTGGTTCTAAATATGAGATGAGGATGGGAGCGGAGCAAAGTTTAATTCTCAACTGGAATAATGCCAGGAGCATAATTCATGAGGCACGCTTCAAATCACTATTCACTTCACATTCGTCAACACAGGCTGAGGAGAGCTGAAGTATTCCAGGCATGTGTCGATGGACGGTGCATGGGAGAAAGTACTCGGAGGTTTGGTTCTCAAGCTTTCTCCGCAATGAGACTAGCTTAGCTATTGATTGATTGAAAGTGACAAAGGAGTATTCCTATTTTGAGGATTTAATTATGGAAGTGGACTCAAGGTCAGAATGGGAAAGGAATGGATATGGGACCAATTTCAATGTCCAGAGTCCTCGTTTCCTTGAGGCTTGGCATGGCCAACTCATAATTTGGAAAATTCAATAAGTGGATATTATGGATTATTGAGGCCTGTCCACTCTCCATGGCGCTCTGCCTTGAGCCAACTCGCCTCATGTGAGCTCCTCGTATTATTTGTCCATGAGTATTTGTGGCCATTAGCTTAATCCCACAAATCACCTTGTCTCTCTACAATCTCAACCGCTTTATTCCACTCATTCTAGAATCAATTACCTTTTTCCGATCCGGCGTTTGTCCAGCTCTCGGCTGATTGCATCCGGTATCATTTGTTGTTGGGGTTGGGTCAAGGCTTTTCCCTTGGACGAGTCCCGCAGCTCCTAATTTTAATCACAACAAACACTCTCATTACTTAAGCGACACTAAATAGGCCAAGTCCCCATTCGGCTCCCTCCTGCTCAACATCAAATAGTCAGGCTTGAAAGGATGTCTGACCTTGACCCTGGACGGAGGCGTTTGCTCGAATCCCTGCCAGGAGTCTGCGTCGTCCCTTCGGGTTCCTGAGGCAATCTCGTCGTCTGACTGGGACTTGGTGATAAGGTCGGCAGAGTAGGTGGGCCGAGCAGGGGCAATGGGCGAGCGACAGCAGACGCTGTTCACGTCCTCCAGCTTCCTCAGAAGTCGCTCGTTCTCTCGACACACGAGCTCCTGGTCTCGAATGAGCAGGTCACGCACTGCCACCAACTCCCAGTTCTCCTGTCGCAGAGCCGCGTTCTCCGTTAGGAACGTGTGCACCGTTTCCACAAGCTGACTCGGCTCCATCTCTTCCAGCTTGTCCTTGTCCACGCTCGGATGAGCTCCGTTGGGCGTGAGGGAGCGGGTCCAGGAACCTTCACCGCCTCCGCCGCTGTCCACGTGCAGCAGCTGACGCAGCTGCGTGTTCTCCTCCTGCAGGGACGTCACTTCCCGCTTCAGACTCACGATGAGGGCTTCACGGGGGTCCTTGAGATACAACGATCAGAAAATTAAGTCAAAAGGTCAAAGTTGAGTTTAGATGACATTTCAAAGGGCTTGGTGCATCAGCGCTGCTCATTGAGCATCAGATGCACATACAAAGTACATCAAAGTTTGTCCTTTTATGGAAATCATGCATATTCGAGCAATTTATCAATGGATTTGGCAGCTGCAGCCTCTCATTCTCGTCTTCTGGAACAAAAGCGCTGCACAAGGCCTGTCTCTTAAAATAAGCTTACCATTACGACAACGGGCTTGGTCCGTATTCTTTTTGCTCTGGCAGCATACCGAAGAGTGTTCAGCGTTTCGCTCATGTTGGACTTGGCTGGTGAAATGCAAGCAATCTGAAAAGAGAGGGAGCAAGGGTGAGATTGTGTTTTAAAATAATTGGAAGCATGCTCCGTCTAGTGTAAGCTTACCATGAGCGTGACTCCGTTGCCGGCCAAGCTGTCTGCGAGCAGCTTCGTGAGCTTGCTGTCCCGATATGGAATATGTCCGCTCTTCCGCTTGGCGTCGCTCAGCGAAGCAATGCAGTATCCAAGCACCATGAGACTCTTGTTGATGTTGTTGGCCTCCTCCAGCGTCTTGCCCTCGCTCTGCGTCTTCTTCGTCATCTCGCTCCCAGCCAGGTCAACAAAGTTGAGCTTCCCGTGACGAGAAATGAACACGCCTTCTTCCGATGCCTTCTGCTCAGACGTGATGTGGACTGTGAGAATGGTGTGACTCCGACTCGAGTACTCGTTCATGTTGTGACGGCCCACGGCTCGATTTCGCATTCCTAAAAACAAAAAATTACATTCCATCCTTTTGATGAGGTTCAGGGAAAACGTTCGATTTGGAGCTCTGTTCAGAAACCCATGGTTTCCAACACAAAGCTCCACATGTCTGGATGTCGCCTCCAATATTCTCTGGTTAGGGTTCAAGGAACTACGTTTGGTGCATTACAAGGCCTTCATAATATTGTCCCAATAAATTGGGATTGACTAATTTGTGTGTTAATATATGTGGAAGGTGAGATGAAGCTAAGGCTTGGACCTTTCCAAAGGCCTTGCTGGAATGGCCGGCTTGTCATTGTCCTTCTGTAGCACGTCAGAAGCGAGCATGTCTTCATAGCTGGGTTTTAAGTGGCGTATTGACATTTGTGGCTATTAGTGCCTGACAGACCCTCAGCCTGCCTCACATGACAATTGAAAGGGAAGCATTATTTATGGGCTTATTACTTGGAGACGTCATTGAAGAGCTATTGATTTATTTTGGCACAAGCTCTGTCTCACACACTCCCAGAGCACCCACCCATTCCCACCCTTGTCATCCATCTCATGATCGAATGGGAACCCGTATTGTGTTCCGTCTTTCCATTTCCGCACAATGAAGCCCAACCGGCCATTTCCTCAGCCCATCATTAGAGCCTGCTCGAGTGATTGGAATTGGAAGCTCGGTTCTCTTCTGGATTATGTATACAATGTACATAGCAGCAGCTACCTTACTACGTGTGTACATTGTATATATGTACATGCATGCAGTATGCAGTGGTGCGGAGTTGGAATCAATAGTAGCAGTTCTGATATGATGGCTCTGATTAATTATGGATATGGACTGACCTTCTTCGAGGACGGCCAGAAGGTCGTCAAACTCCTCGCACTCCACCATGAAGAGGTTCTCCACGAAGAAACCCCGGGACTTCTTGGACCACCGAACCGCCAAAGGCTTCCGCGCTGACACAGAGCCAGGGTTCAGCAGGTCAATCACCTCCGCACACATCACAACATTCAATTAGTTCCAGCAAAATAATTATTATTCAATTATCTTAACTAATGTAATTGTAAATACGTTCAAAGGATCCTTAGGGCATTTTATGTACAAGTCTCTGTTTAGGCTATTTAAAACCATTCAATGCAATTCACAAAATGTCAGTCTCCGTCTAAACATCTGTCCCGTACTTTCATTCTATTCGACCAATGGTTCGAGATGAATCACACCGAACCTACTTAACGGATTTTAGGCGCTACAAAAGGCACAACATCCATCTTTGCACGCTAGCATAGATTTGCCTAATATGTAAGTGGATTAATCTGACGAAGCAGCGTCATCAAACAATGGGATTGAATGAAGCACTTGGGCTATTTGGAGTGGAGGGAAATGACGTCATTAATTCGAGGAATTGTAAAGTGCACACTCAGTCCAGGTTAGAGCCAGGAGCTGCTCAAAGCGAGCTGGCCAGTCATTTCTCTACTGGAGCCAGACTTAGAACCGAATTATTGGCTACATCTAATCCATTAAGTCATTAGCTGGGAATTAAGACGCAGGATTTAGTATGCACTGACAGAATGCTGCTCGGCATTCGTTCTACGAAAACGGAATGCAAATGTTTGGCAAGTTTAGTCTAAGTGCTCAGCAAACAGTTTGTCCCTTTCCCAAATTACAAAGAATACATAGAAATCCAATTCTATTGCCAAGCAGAGCCCAAAGCCCAATCCACATTAAGTTGTGTTGTAAGAGGCCGAGCATAGTGAGCAAAACACAATGCATTGCAAATATTGAATGTGTTTATAGTGCAGGGTAGGCGGCTGGAAGATGAAATGGTATGTAGCAATATATAATACATATATGAATATGTCAAGACCAAGGTACAAAATGTTAGGTAATTGTACTCTGTGTGAGTGTACTTTTTCCATGTAGAAGAAGCCTTTCCTCTGGCATAATGGCATGAATGTCTCTGTTCTCCTAAGATTTGGCCTGTGCTGGATGGGAGTATTTTGTAGGCTATTGGCTGATGAAATATGCAGTTTTCCTGAATTCCAATTAGGCTCACTACAAAGTTGTGAGCAGGTGGAATGGTCGAATAATGTATGAAAGTTGGGAATATGGGTTTGAGAGTTTGGCCGTGCTACTGCCCGGGTATTGTCTGGAGTGCCTGTAGCACAGAGCATAGAGCGAAGGTGTGATGTGCTGGAGAGTGTTTGTTTCCCAGTATAAAGCCATGATATGTGCATATGAGTTGGCCTGGATTGAGTGAGTGGGTTGTGAAGAAATGGGAAAGTTCTAAAAGCCACTTTGTCCCTCTGACTAATCATGAGGAAGTTGAAGTAAGGCGAAGAAGGGCTTTGGCATGTGCCGTGTGGCTGGAGTGCATGGGGCTATTGAGGCAGCAGCAGGAGTGGACTGGAATGTTTGTCAAGTCGATAGTTCCATTCATAATGTATGTACTATGTATGTATGTAGTATGTACTTATGTATGTAGGGAAGGAAGTGGTGCTGTGGCCAGAGACAACATTGGGTGGTCGTCAGGACAATATCCAGATCGATTGGACACAAACACACCCGCAAACCAGTTCCTCACCTTCCAACACACACAGCCCACACCTTCTCAAAACACTTGTCTCATAGTCTTCCAAATCTCTAAATCCATTGGACTTGTGGAAAATGAGCAAAAGGGAGTTCTGCTAGACGCAGTTGTCTCATAAACTCTCCAGCGATGTGACATTTAAACAGACAATTCTCGCTTTTATGTGCTGCTGCTGATCCGTAGCTCGTATGGCTGATATACTATGTACGTAGGTACACCTACTTCCCGATCCCGGGTATCGGCAGAACATATGAGCTTCGAAAGCTGAGAAACGAAGCGGAAGATTCCGCAACAGGCAGTGTGTATGTATTCCAATAGAAACAGATATGATTGGAATTGGAAAAACAGAGGAGAAAGCGCTTATCTTGGCTCATTCTCCTATGTACTTGTGACTTGGGCAGGATAACTTAGGATGACAACTTGCGCTGCTTAAACTGGAAATGTATGCATAAGGTATTTAGTATTGCTGGAGATAGGGAGGAGAAAGGCTTTGAAATGGAAAGTGGTGGACAGAGTGGACATAGGAGCGCTTGGTCGGAAGATGGCTACGGAGACATGGGCTATTGGGGTTTGAGCCTGAGTGAATGACCTGAATGACCCTGAATTGACCTGATCTGTCACTTTCTTCTCTCACTCACCTTTTCATTGTATATTTCGAGGAAGGAGGCTTTGAGAACGAAGTGGAAGTCATTGCGGGTCTGGATCTGGTCGAACAGGTACAAAAAGGAGCGGAATACGAGGCCGTGGTCGAGGGAAAAGGGGTCCGGATTCTTCTCAAACTGAAATAGATACATGGCAATAATAAGTGAATTAGAAAGCAAGTAGATATGGCCATGTGGCATGTGGCTGTCTGTGTCTCAATGACTACGGAAGCACTGTTTCTCCATAACTACTCTTCCACATGCCATACACACTCAACAACACGAACAACTTTCTCCAAACAAACTTTCCACTCCAACTAAACTACTTTCTACGCAAAGAACATTAACTAAACTTCCCACTTCCCTTCCGCTCAACCTTCTCAACTTCAACCACAACATGTACTATGGCTTCCATGCCATTAGAGCTACATCCTCAAAAGTGCAACATCCTCAAAAGAGCTTTACCACCAAAGAAGCTACAATAAGAATAGCTATCGCATCAGCGAGCTGCAATCGAAATATTATGAACTAGTTGAATTTTTAAAAAAAATCATTATTGGTCAGAATACAGAAAAATTGATAAATTTTCATAAATGTAATAAAAATAATTATAAACAAACGTGAAATTCTTCAACTCATACATGAGTCCATGTCAAAATGTCCACAACAAGAATGTCCACCACAATAATGTCCACATGCAATATAAAAAAAGTACATAGTACAATGTTAAGACTCTGTCACCAAATCAGGTGTGCAAGGCGTCCAGCGGGCAGGCTCTTAACGGTGAAAAAGTACAAATCTAGAATTAGTACTTTTTCAGCCCCGGGGATGATGGTAAGGATTGAGGAGTAGGTTAGATTAGAGAAAGTTAGATACAGAAAAATTGATAAATTTTCATAAATGGAATAAAAATAATTATAAACAAACGGGAAATTCTTGACAAATATACATAGACAGAAGGAAAATATTAAAACATAAAATGTATTTACACATGAAATGCAACATTTTTGGCACTACCCATCAAATACACTAAGTCTAGCATGTTCCCGGAGCATTTCAATGTGCATACAGTACTTACTACAAGATTCTTTCTTTTGATTATAGCTCTTTTGATTATAGCTCTTATGAGGTTGTAGCTATTGTGAAGCGCTCCCTATGTGCTTCCATGTCATAAGAGCTGCAACCGCGGCAGCGCTGCAACGATTTCTCCATGTCTCCTCCCAACAGACTCAACTCCAGTTCCTTCAGTAATGCTACTATGTACAAGACTATTTACTATCTTTACAATATTTGGAGTCAATCAGCCGAATTCCTCAAACTCCCTTCCATGCAGCGCTTTTCTACAAATTCTCCTTGCCTGTAAATCCTCTAAGCTTATTTCGGAGCAACTAAACCTGAATATGGCCTTATTACCAACATGTAGTTTCACTTCCGCTATTTCTCAAATTGCTAAAGAGAGAGCTTACCAGATGAGGAGGTCCAGTTAGGGTGTGTGTTTTTCCGGATCCGGTCTGACCATAGCAGAAGACGGTGCAGGAGAAGCCGTCAATGGCCATGTCAATGAGGCGCTTGACGCCGGAATGCGTGAGTACATCTTCCTGGCCCGCCTCAGGCTCAAACACGACGTTGTAGGTGAAGGACTTGGGTTTCTCCTTGGGACTCGTCGCCTCCAGCCAAATCTGACCGCTCCCTGGAAAATGGCTGATGCTCTCATCCCCACGACTCACCTCCTTCTCGTTCAGCGGACGAACTCTGTCCCAACATTGAGCATCCAGGCATTTAACATGACAAACCCCAATTAGGAGAAGCAGAATGTGCTTCGATTCCCAATTTCATGTTAAATGGACAATGGGTTATTACTCAATATCTTAACACGGCCTAACTGGAATTACTTGTAATATAATTAGTAATTCTTGCAACTTATTCAAATCCATTTGCATTTGTTAAATCAGATGAACCTCGTACAAAGCGTAGAGGTAGAAAGAGGAAGTTGACCACAAATCCAAATGCGCCAAATATACATTTACATCTTTATCAAGGTTTTGTCAATTTGAGGGTTTGGAAGATTTCCAAGACATGTGACATGTAAACCATAATCTCTCAGTTTTGTCCATGCCACTAAGTGTTTGGTGGTGAAAGGTTGTGATGAGTATTTGGAAAAGGCTCTTCTTACCTGACTACAACATTGATGTTGTTCTTATCCGTTGCGTCCATGTCCAAGTCGTCCAAGGTTTGGAGAGAACTGGCACTTCCCAGACTAGCGTTCATGCTGTTGGTCACAACGTGTCAGCACCACCACCGCAAATGAAAGGAATCGAATTCACGCATTTAAGTACATTAATACATTAGCGATCTGTGTACCCAGTCAGTCCTATGGGTGGGTATCCCAAGGAAAGCTTAGCAAAAAGCAGCCATGTGCCTCTTCCCATAACCCACACAAGCTCTTTTCAGCCAGATGCATCAGTTATCAATTTTCCGCAGAAACGCAATAGGTTCTGATTCATTTGAAACCGGAATCATTGGCTCTAGTGAAAAGCTGAGTAAGTCGCCTTGGGCTAATTGGAAAGATGGCCGTGGCAATAGGTGCTTAAGACAATAGGCTGAATGGTGTACCTGTTGGAGAAGGTGTTAGAGGAATTGGTTCCAGGTCGGGGTTGAAAGGTGATGAGGCGCTGAGCAGGGGTGGGAGGTGGAGGGCCCGAGTTGGCAGCCTGTCGTGCACTGAACCGCTCCTGATAGCTGCTCGAAATCTTGTTGGGTGGCCGAGATGAGCTGACCATCGTCTCCGTGACCCCTGCTTCCACGTGCTTCTGGGAGGGTCTCGGCTCGAGACTCGTGTCCAACTCCCCGCTCTCACTCATGCCACCTCCACGGACCAAAGGCCAATTCGGACTGACTCAAGCTCCACACAGACACATCGATCCCGCAAACCCCGTCCATCCGCTCCAGCTCAAACAGCCGCATGCTACACCATCCAACCCGCCTTCTTCCCACTGCCCACTCTGCCCACTCTGCCCTATGCTCAGCTTAGCCTATGTAATCTATCCCTTTCTCCACTCCACTCTGCTTCAGAACGGACTTCTGGAAAAGCAAAACAATCCCAGTTCTACGTGGACCTAGTCCATTTGAACGCTCCAAAGCTAACTGCGGCCCATGACCAGAAAGCCAGCATGACAGCCTGTTCATCTACAAATATTTTGGTCTAGTTTTACAGTTATGCTAGCATTGGACTTGAATTATAACCTCTGAGCCTATTTATCACAATCTTGTATGAATTCCTGACTATGCGAGTGCTAGTCAATTCAAAAGACAGAGAGAGTCCACTGGATTCCAATCATTTCCTTGTTTTGTCATCAAACGCGTTCTTTTTTGTAATGCTCAAATGTAATACATAGCATATAAATCCTTTGGGTGAAAACTAAGGCCTGCCTTTGGACGAGATACGCCGCCTCACCCTTGTATTTCTACCATAATTTATTTTATGTTGTATGTAAAGCATAATGCAAGAATCATAAAATCCAACCCACCATGCTATGGATAACATAATTCGCTAAACGTATGCCAATTTTAGCTCATTTTATTCAAACGTTAAGAAAATAACATGCATAAACTTAGTGAGAAACCGTTGTGGTTTTTCACTAAGTTTAGCATGGTGGTTTTGATTTTTAGATTTTTAGATTAAATTTTACAGCTTAACACAAATTGTCGGAATACAGGAGGGGTGAGAGGGTGTATCTCGTCTTTATACAGAAATTATGCTTTCCATGTAGACACGCTCCTTTACGCCAACAGACAGAGGAACACAGCTTTTGTTTTCCTATTTCCAATCCCATCTTAATTCTGGCCATTTAGTTTTGAGTGAGATACTGTATGTTTGAGTTGGTTGTATTGTTGCATGCATGTATTACGTACACATGGTATTAAATAGGTTGTGCTTGTGTATTGTGTAGTGTATGTAGCTAATACATACATAGATGCATATTGTCGCCGGGCGTTTCAATGCAACTCGGGGGAGATGACGACATGGAGCCGACCCCCGTAAACCCTACTGAATGAATG
>JAQFXY010000136.1:0-54578 GCA_034693865.1 Ceratophysella sigillata
GTAAAGGGGGGGGGGTCACAGTTTCAACGTTTGGATTGTTATTTTTACACTCACTGCTTTCGTAGATTCGACTTTGGTACCAATAAATGGATTACTTAGAATTAAACAAGTATGTCTTTTTAAGTTGGGATCTTTATTGATCTGGGTATCTGGGAATTCAAAAACTAAAAGTTTTATGTTGAATAACTTTTACTCTTCCCAAGCTTTACGGGAATGCAAAGATGTCGTAGTCGGCCGAGAAGAGCAATGTAAATACATTTTTCTCTTCAAGCTTTCACTGATCAGCGTAATCGCAACTGGTTTCTTACGATTTTAAGCAATTTAAGACGAAAAATACACACAAAAACTCGTACATATTAATATATTATGTGTGATACATCTACCAAAATCATTAATTGACTGGGCGAAATCCATGTCCAATAAAGTCCAATCGGTTGGTCAAATAAACAACACGAGAGAGACTAGCAGCTAAGCTGAATATTTCAACCAATAGCGCTGGTTAATTGTGAGCTTTGTGCGTAGCTCAAATTGCAAGTGGTTTACAGTACACATTATTCCTACGGCCAGTTCACTGGAAAAGGCACACATTCGGCACATGAATACATTACCTTTCACTTGTCAAACAATCTTCAAAACCTTATTTTCCAGCTCGGCACACGAGACTTTGAGCTGATCAAATGGTTTATTACTAGCTTCATTTTCTAGATTCCTCATATTTTATTATTCTATTCAAAACCTTTATTTCCAACAAGCTGTCTTATCCATTTATGTCTCTACTTGTACCATTGATATCCCTGCAGAATAATGAAATTAATTTCACAATTTCTTTCGCCGCACCAATCGGAAGCCCAAGAAACAGCTTCCGAAAGATGCCTACATAATTTTATAATCTACAGGAATGGTTTACACTCCATATACCAAATTAAGGTGGAGATAAGTTATGGCTCACGGCGTAACAGGAAAATAATCAAATGATTAATCATTATTGCTTAAAGACGGAGATTGTGGACTGGGGACAAATGTTCTTTTTAATGAAAATTGAAATTCCATAAGGGTAAGAGTTTAAATTTATGACCGTCTTTGTAGTTTATATGCTAAATTACCTCGTTATTAGATGCCTTTTCCAATAGGCAATTTATGGATTCGATTGTAATGCATCGATTGCAATATATTGATTGAAAAACCCAGCTCGATCTGCACAGATCAGTCCTTTGAATAAGTTACAAAGCAACACAAGCTGCTATTGCTAGTAGAATTTTTACTTACGCTTTCTCCCTACATTCATTTCTCTCAAACACTAACCACCCTTGCATTGCATTTTATAAACATTCAACTTGCGCAAGGTTCATAACTTTTGTGCATCACCCCATACTGTATTTTTTGTCCGTTTTTGCGTCAGCTTTCAATTGCATATGCATGACTTTTCCAATGATTTTTGGAATATGACGCACAAGAAGAAAACCAGGCCGATATGCACAGATCAGTGGAATTTAAAACTTGGGATCCTAATATACGATTATAAATTTATTCCAGCTTTCTCCCTCCATGCACGACTAATAAGCCATGCATTCTATGAAGGTTCAACTTGCATGAAGGTCATAGTTTTTCTGTATCACAGCGCTACGTAATTTATGCGCTACGTCAACTCAAAATTGAATATGCAGTGACTTTTCCATAATTTCCATTTTTCAACTCCAACTGCACAGATCCTAGCTTGGAAGCATATGCTTCAAATAAACAAGCCCGCTTTCTCCCCACATCCACCACCAACTAGCCCATATGCCTCACATTATATCTAGCCTCATTCCAGGTGGAACTCCAGATGCCCCGGAACGGCCTAATGCCATAAAGCTGTGTAGCAAAAAGTTAGTGGTGAGAGAAGAAGGCGGAAATTCGGTGTAGATTCGGTTGATTAGACAGGAGGGATTGGTCCTATTGTGCCAATCCTTGAGTGAAGGAAATGAGAGGCAGGAGAACAAAGTGTGTTGGAATTGAGAAAAGTTATGAAAACATGGAAATACCTTCCCGCTGCCCTTCCATCTTCCCACTAACACTATTATGTCCATAAAGTGGAATTCGGAGTTATTTGCTTGACTAATTTCAGTTATGAGTTTCAGCAAGTTTTTACACAGTTGGATGAGTGGGAATTTGAGAAAGGAAAATCTATCTCCTCTCCGCTTCCCCAAAACTCCGCTCACCCAAAGCAGATCCACAGCCCCACAGATCCTTCCACCAACCACATGTCCCACTACTGACAATAGTACGTATCGCTCCGCTGCCTTCACACAAGCAGCCCGCTGGAGGAATTAACGGGAGATGGCCACATAGACACGCCACTTCGTCCCCTACTGTCCCAAGAAGAGAAAGTTTTTTTGACAAAGTTTCCAATCAAACTCGGTTCTGTCCTTTGAGGAGCTTAGGCCGCTCTGGAGGAGACACACGTGGAGAAGGTAGCTGAGAGAAGAGGCTGGCAGAAGTGGAGAGAGCCGGGCAGAGAGACACACTGAGGATGGAGAAAAGTCGGCTGACTGGCTCTTTTGGCTGGGGCTGCTGCTGGTGGAGAGTGGGGCTGGTGCTGAGTAGTGGTGGCATGACATGCGCCCCCAAAGTACCTTCCCCATGTCCGCTCTCTCACCGCAGCAGAGAGCCCAGGCCGCCTCTTCTCACGCTCCTCACTCAATGAGACAGGAAATGTTCCAAGACGTATCAATCTGCTCGAATATGTTTACATCATCAATGTCCAATTCACACGAGAGGAGCCCAGAGTCCAGCCTCGGCTCCCCAATCCCACCCTCCCTTTTTCCTCTGAATTTGAGCCAGGAAATCCGAATCCAGCTCCGAAAACTCGGAATTACATAATTGTAGCTCTGGGAAACGGAAATTGACATCTCAGTCAAAGGTGAAATATTACGAAAGGCCTAATGTATTCTCTCCGTGTGAGTCTACCAAGCAATATTTGAGGTTTTAGGTGAGTGCTTGCATGGGAAGAGCTTCGAATGAGGAAGTACCTATGTACTGAGCTGTTCATAGCGAGCTGGCCAGATGCTTTCACCCGGCTCGGCAGGGGAACTCAGGCTCTGGATTTGTTGTTCACTAGAAAGTTTGGGAAATATATGCCTTACATATGTGTGCTCATGTTCACTAAACCCGTATTTGTGTTTTATGTGAGTGCCTGAATAGGAATAGCCCTGAATGAGAACATATAAGGTGGGCTGGTCACAGGGAGTTGGCCAGTGTTAGTCACTGCTATTCAATGCTAGGGACTGGCCAAAGTTCTCTGAGCAGCGGCGTATGTACATACAATATGAATTGGGAAAATCAGGCTTGGCTTTTGTGAAAGAGCAGATAATCGTGGTGATAGGCTGAAACTTGAGTAAACTTTTGATTTTGGCTTAGAAGCGTAGTTGTGAGGCCAGGTGAAGGAGGAAGAAGCAGAGCAGAAATGGTGTACACTCAAACATAAAACAAGAGAAAAGTGATTTTTCCAATAATAATATAACGAGCAGAAGACGTAGCATGTGCAAATCGAGAAATGTCTCCAACAAAAACTTCTCGTCGATGTCCAAAGAGTTGGAAGGGAAGGCACTTGAGTTGAGCGCGGCTGGAAGTATCTACACTCCGTTTTCTCAAGTTGGAACTTTTAGCATATATTGGGAAGGAAGTGATGGGCCGTTGGTGGGAAGTCGTATGCCAGGGAAAAAGTACAAATAATTACACTCCTGTGACTTCTACCAACCAACCAACCTGACGAAGAGTCTGAACATTCCTTTGCCTCAGCTCCACTAGAATGTCCTCATTACGCCCGCCTCAAATAAGACTTTTACTAGTTTATGTTCCTTCTCTAGAGCCGAGTAGATTTAACCTCATTTTCCCACTTCTCAGCTATGGGAACCTGCTTGAGCCACAAACTGGATATTTACCACTAGCAGCCCACGGATCAGTGTAGCATAGGATCAAGGATCCATTGATCGAATTTCCAAATTACTCCAGTCCAGTAATTTACTTGCGATAGGTTATTCATTCCTGCTTGGGCCGATTGGACAGACGCTTTATGTTCCACATTCAAGCTAGGGTTGTTTACCAAACTTCAAAGCCGGACCCACACAGATACGGCAGATTGTTCTGAGTTAAATCATAATTAAGCCGAATGTGATTATTCCTGCTTCTATGCTATGTTTTTACAATCAAGCAAGGCTTATTTCCTACCTGTACTATATAGAAAACTGGACACATGCAAATGCACAGATGAACATTAAACATGTTATATTGTAGGATATCTGGAACTACCAGACACTATCCACTGAGTTTTGCACGTCTGCACGGAAAGTGGAACTAATTAAATCGTTCACTAAAACTACTTGTGTGGCTGGGGACAATTGACGAATTCATGTTTGATTCAACGAGAATGGAGCACTTCCAGAAATCGTTCCCAATTCCACACGTCAGCCTCATTTAATTGACAATCCACTGAGCGCCTACTGGGAAGTATAGCTAGATTGGGGAAATGGCAATCTAGCAGAGTTTGCAAGTCAATTGCATGGCCCATGGCTGAGGCTGTATGGGCTGATACCTGAGTCTGGGATTTGTCCAAGACAGGAGGTGTCTGCCTTTCGTGGCTCAACTCCTCTGCCTCGCTCCACGTAGGAGAGAATTTAGTTGCTAAACCCGAAGCGTGTGAAAGCTATCAAGTATAGTTTGGAAGTTTGGATTAGTCCAGAGCTGAGTTTGTAAGTAAGTAGGGAAAGGATAACAAATCATTAGTAAATTGAAACAAAGCAAAGTCGTAAAATGTGTAGACCAGAAGTCTTTTTGGAGTAGAGCTCAAATTTTGTGCTGAAGAAAGTCGAGAGGATGCACAAGACAGAGACGGGCTTGAGAAGTTTCTATTTATAAAGTTTCCTTGAAATTGGACGGCGTGGAGGAGGAGGCTGCTTGGGTTGTTGGGTGCCTAATAGTAGATTAGCATGCTTCGTCAAGAGACGGGACTACGGGACTCATTACACGGAGGCCCGTGTCCTCGGCTCACCAACTCCCCAGCTCCACTGCCACATATACGCTCTTAATGCTCCTGCTTGCTGCTCATGCTGCTGCTGCTGCTGGGCTCTTCCTGGGCCAGGCCGTCCAAATAAGCCAAGACTTAAAGATCGTCTTGAGGCGAAAGGAGAGAGGGGCTCACACTTCACTTCTGTCGAGAGTAAACAAGTTGGAAAGAGGATTTTCACTATTTACACAATTCAAATGAGCAGGACAGTCCATAAAAGAATGCTTCATTTCCTACTGCTTTGACACTTGAGCTCCTCATCCAGCCCATCCTCCCAACCAGCGGCGGAACAACCAATTTCACACAGTCGGCCAAAGTTAAAAACGAAATGTTCAACAGCTCTTTTGCCCGGAAATCGGGACAATATATTAACTTGTGGCGACAAATAGATAGGACTTGTCGCCTCCCAATTGTTTAATTTATTTTGGTGAGTTTTTTCCAGGAATCCTGGAGTTTTATAATTCGGATTAACTTCTATGTAAACCCCATAGAGATGTTAAGAAACTTAACCTAAAATAATCCGAGTTAACTAAACTCCGTTGGAAGCAACAATGGGAGTATCGGAGGCGACAAGCGGCAAGTCGCTAGTCATTCGTTATCCTTACTTCAAGTCAAACCGAGAACGCAGTTTAAAGTTCAATCGAAACACGAGACAGTCATTATAATTTTACAGTTATTTTGTCAAACCAGAGGCTTTTGATTCAAGTTGCGAAGAGATCTGTGGGTAAATTCAAATTACAGAATTCGGAATTTACTCGGTTTTATCAATTCAATCAATCACACTTCATTTTATTTGACAATCCTCTCATCCAATCAATTTGCTTTTTGACTTTTACATGGTAATATACTCTGATTTATGTAAAATTTGAGAAAGTTAGAAGTGCGAAGTGCCGGAAGATCTTATTGACTTAGACAATGATTGATTTAGTTTGGACTTGCAAATACTGAAGCTAGAAACTATCCGTGTCCGTTTTGAATGAAGATTTGGAGACTTGCCGATTCCAGGCTCTCAACTGACTTTTGCATAGAGCAGGACATTTTTGAAGTTTATTCTTGTCGTAAAACCTTCCTCTCGATTCAAATTAATTTTCTGTAGGATGGAATTGGTGTGCGATAATCCACTCTGCAACGGCACGTAACAGCATGGTAGGTACATAACCTTCTGGCCTGGGTCAACTACATATTAACCTATAGATATATGCGTCATAGGAAAGCTTATTTACCAGAAAACAAAATGCACAGTATTTCCTGATTTAAGACAGTCTTCCGTACCGACAGAAATTTCACCATAGAGTTTCTGCGCCGTGTAGAAATACATATATGAACTGAAAGCTGAGTTTTTAGTTCTTTTGCATTCCAGCTGTTCAAAGACGTGGGTCAAGTGGTTGAACTAGGTCAGCGGGTCAACCCTATGCCGTACTGTAACACAGCTGCTGGGAGCATATTTGTAACCAATCCACTCCTCTTAAGGAATGAGCTTATGTTTTAGGCCTTTGTTGATGTGGAACAAAATTGTGCGCTTGGCTAGGAAGGTAGCGGACGAATGAAAAGCCCGCCACTGCTCATCAACCCTTTCAATTCATCAACTTCCGCCTCTCGTAGCCTCCCTGACTCTGTGAAGCCGAAGCAGCACTCCATTCCCCATTCCCTCTAATTAAGTGACTAATTGCATCTCTGGAGCGGAGACTGAGACATTAGCCGGCATTATTCCCCTAATTTCCTCTTTGAGCTCCTCAGCCTCTCCAGAGATAGAGCCGAGCTTGTGGCTGGCCTTGAGCCCCGTGGCATGAGGAATGGTACGGATCCAGAGGCCGGAGTGGATAAGGCGAGCCTAAATGGAATGATCCACTTGAATCCACTTTTGGACGAGGCATATTCCAGAATAATATTTCCCATTTCCCCTACTCGACGACTCTCTGTTAGGCACTTTGGCCGCACTCTCGCCGTCGACAGGCCGAGATATGAGGGAAAAGCCATTAGGGCCAGAGTCAAGTCCCCAGCCAAACAGGTGTATTTGTATTCATTTATTCATTCGACTTTTCAAGTAATAAAAGTTGTATCGATGGAAGAAAATGACCTCGGAGTGCCAACTGCAGGGACACACAAGACACATCTCTCTCCCGCACAACAAGAGCCGAAATGCCAGGTTTTGGGATCTACGAGCAGCAGGCTCTTCCGTCTCCAATTCCGAATCCGCATCTCCGTCCACACACTCTCGCTCCATTCACAGCTCATAATTCCCTAGGTAGCCCTAGCCCTGTCTTCTCTCCAGCTCAGAAAAAAGGAAGCGTTCTGCTCCTGGGCTCCACCGCCCTCTCCTCTACTTGGGAATCAGAGTATCAGTTCACTACTGAGATGTCGGACAATTTTGTTTGTCTCATATCTCATATCTGATTCTCAGGCATTCTGAGCACAGCTCCATCCCCGCACCTCTGCATACATACCCAAAAGTTCCTACTTGAGCTGGGAGGGTCTCAGGCGGCGGGGAAAGAATTGGAAAGTCATACAAAGCAGGCTCAAGGCCTAACTCGGCTTGATACTGAACAGGATCATTACAGCGATAACATCCTCAGAGCACCACGCACACACGAGCGACGCAATGGAAACCGCGATAGTCAAAAGCGCCGAAATCACAAGGACGGCATCTTCAAATCAAATCATGATGGCGCCAGTCTCGAAAGAGCGGAGCGACAATCTACACAATGACAATTAAAACGTCGACAGCCAGAAGAACAAAACAATTGCAAGGGTGACCATCATAATAGCCACACCCTCAAAAGGGCTTCATATCATAAGGGCGACAGTCTCAAAAGAGTGAAACGTTGCAAACACAAATCATAAGAGCGAGCAATGTCGTTACTGGGCTCGGCCTCCCATCAACCGAAAGAGTATCTAGCTTTGTGTTTACCTGCAACGCATACTATTTTTGATTAGGAATAGGCAAAGGCCGGTTGGTTTGTAATTATTATTCCAAGTCTGTCTCTTCGAATCCAGATGAATACTTACAGTTTTTCACTTCAAAGAGCAGAAACAAACAGCCTGCTGGGCTACATCATTTTTTTGTTGCACAGTGATATATTAAACCTTCAATATATCCTGTGTTTAAGATGAGTCGCTCCTTTGAATGCAGAACTTTTATGCCGTGCTTTTCTATTGATTTTCGCTATTTTAATCTGTCGCCCTTATGATGACGTCTCATCAGAGGATGTCACTCTTATTGTGTTGTCGCTCTTATGGAAGCCTGTAATACACTTAGACCGG
Organism: Ceratophysella sigillata; assembly: GCA_034693865.1. Classification (NCBI taxonomy): domain Eukaryota; kingdom Metazoa; phylum Arthropoda; class Collembola; order Poduromorpha; family Hypogastruridae; genus Ceratophysella; species Ceratophysella sigillata. The sequence goes on from JAQFXY010000136.1 coordinate 8,303, forward strand.
CACCCGAGCCCGAGATTATCAAGGAGTTACGAGCAGATTTCCCCAGCACGGCTCAGAGCTCTATTCACCATTTCCCACTGCCATTAATTACCATGTATAGAAACCATATTACTCCCAAACAATGGACACATTCAAATGACTCCAAATCTGAGGAAAAGTCTCATTGTTCCCTTCCAACTCACTTCCAGGCCCGGGAGCTTCTATTCAGCCTCGCCAGGAAACAACGTGAAGAACAGGGCCGAGGGACTTCTCGGTTTCCTCATTCAGGGCTGAATGCCTCTGGACGCTGGGAGGAAAATCATGTAGGACGTTGAGCATAACTACTATATTATCCACAAGTTCTGCTAAGCAAGTCCTTTCACTGGGACAGAAGAAAGGCCTGTTCATTCAGATTAACTTTCTCCTTTTCCGCAGATCCCATGGCTACCAATCTTCATTGCACAGCAGCCCAGATAACTCAATTTTAATTTAAACTTCTCGGAAGAAGTAGTTTTAGCATAAAGTAATTTTACAAACACATTGAGAACTAATTTGGTTCGATGACGTTTGAAGACGGTGGTAACTTCAATTTGGAAGGTGGTTCCAAAGTAGGACAAGCACACGCACAAACAGCTACGCTTTGCTTGATCACTGAAATTGTAAGAGAGAAAGTATTATCCAAAGACTATGTCTAGTTGCGATAAGCTTTGACTTAGTCCGTTGTTGGCATAAAGGATAGACACCAGCCCTGGGGCCCATCAATACAAGTCGTCAAGCTCTCCCGAACTCCTCGTTAGTGCGGGCTGTTGTCGCGGAAGGCAATGGAGTGAATGGCCTCCTAAGTTGAAGGCATGGCTCGTGTGGTAAGAAACCTGCGAGTGGAGGTCAGAACAGCGGTGGGGCTTGATAGGTTTGGGGAAAATATCCCAAATCAATGGTGTCGCGACGAGTCAAAGCGGGAAAATTGATTGTCAAAATTCATAGCTGCGAATGGCCAAAGCACCCGATTGTCAACTTCGACAGTTATACAGAGTGCCCATTTTATTACAGCGCCAATCGACAGAGCCCAAGACGTAATTTCGGAAAGTTCGAAGCTGCGACAGTTCATACAGCTACAACAGATGACTGAGCCCATTTCGTAGCCTAGCCACGAGCCACGGCCATTTAAAGCGCCCATTTCATTTTCTACAACAGTTCATTGCGCTCAATACATAGTTGCAGGTTATTTATAGTGCAAACATTCAGTATCTCCTACTTCGTATGCTCAGCGTCTTGCTCTGCCTTGCGTAGTGTATAAGGTACTATGAAGGTCGCAGCTTGGTGTAAATTTTTGAACTGATGGAGAATTGATTTGTGCGAAATGTGGGAGGATCAATTGTGCCGCTATGAAGGGACGTGGATATGAAGGGAGTGAAAAATAGGCTGTGAGAGGGCGTAATGAACTGGGCCTCAGTTTGCGAGTGAAAGTGGTGAGAAAGGAATTTGGTGGTTAATGACTGAGAAGATGCGGAAGGGGAAATGGATGGGAAGGTTGACATGGGAACTTTGCGGTAGAAGAGGCTGAATCAGCTCAGGAGGCGTACCTTACGCCTAGCCCAGGCCTTCACTCGGACCAAGTCTCCAAAATGATCCAGCTCATTAAAGATGGAGTCGGGTGGTCCAATCCCATATGGTAACCGAGTCGGCATCGAGTAGCCACGCAATGTCTCAGCATGGGCACAATGCTGCCAAATACACATTTATTTTTCATAGAATACATACTGCATTCGAGCTCGATTGGCACAATACATTTTTGATAGGTATAAAATTGGCAAAACCATTAAGGCAACTACAGATATTACTTAGAAGAAGTGTTCAGAGAGAGCTTTTTGCAAAAAATTAGGCAATAATTAATTAAGCCGGAGAATCTAAAACACAGCTTTTGACAATTCTTGACGATGAACAACTTGGTAATGCGCGCCAAGGATCCGTCAATTCAAGAATTGAAAAGCTGGGCCAAAAAACTCAAAATTCACACTTTTTCAGAATTATTTTGTAATCGCAAGCAATTCTCCGACCTAATAGCACGCTATTTTTTGTGATCATAGAAAACGCACTTCAGCTAGTAACAAACGGCTGGAAAAGGTAATAAATTCCAGTGCGTCATTTTGTGCCCACACGGTTGTTGCCAATCGAAATCGTGCTGCTGAGGAAAGAACGCGGAGCTAATAGCAGGAAACACGTTGGGCCACGGTGGGCCTTGTGCTCATTGTGAGGGAAAGGAGCGTTGTTCCTTGCGGGGCTGTATGCTTGAGCTGATCTGTGTGAAGGATGGTCGAGATCTATCTCGGATGTGATCAGGTGTGACGGTTCGTTAGACAGTGGATGCTGCTCAGTGACAGGCGGACACACCGCTCTGCTGATTAGCCTAGCAGGTCTCGTATAATGCACCTTCCGCTCTCCATTGTGGACAGAGGCGTGGAGGCCCATTTTCACACGATTTGGGCTGAGAGGGAAAATTGGAGAGAGTTAGCATTAGGTGGTGAATGGGACTTTCATTCCCACATCCCTCTCGTCTTCCTCTTTGTAACCATTTGGATTCTCAGGGGAAATCGAGACGCATTTATTCTCAAAGCCTTTTGCCAAATGAACTCGTCCTCCAGAGGAGCTTCGAATCCATCCCAAGGAATTTAATCCTTCCAATTCCACATACACACCTCGGCCCGGAATCAGCAAGCACAGCCTTCCCAGTCCGCCCTCTCAACCAGGCCCACAGTCCCAATTAGCAACTGGATTAGCACAGGTAGTGGAAACTGCTACAAAAAGCCCTTTACACCAACCCAACCACCATCAACTGCATATCTTGCTTCCCTTGACCCACCTTCCTCCAGATTCGGGTCAGCAGAAAAAAGAGACAAAGAGCCTGGAGTGCTATAGGGGCTAGGTCGAACTGCGTGACCATAACCTTAATGCCGATTGAAGCTAAGTCAACTGCGTATTTAGAAATGCAACTAAACCACATCTGCATTCATGGTTTAAGCTGGTATTGAAAATGTGAAAAGTGAGGCGTTGACTCACTTTGAATTTTTGGCTTTGCTCTACCACAACTCGTTAAAATTAGTTGAGCATTACGCATAGCATGACATTATGTCTACTATTTATATGTGCACATCTGATTATTTTGGCTGCATTATACGTATAGATTACAGATGTTAAATTGTAACTGCATGGATCTTCATTACTTCTTTCAGCATGTTGAAGGCATAACTACTCTGGACGGAGCCTGTAGAGCTTTTAAGAAACCTAATTAATCACAACTGTGACAATAAATCGGAAAACGTAAGCAGCCATCAACTGAGATGGCTGAAATTGCGTCGACGAACATGCACATGGTGCATTACATTGATGTGGTGATTGGCGACAAGTGATAAGATAACTCCTTGGCTTCGAGCATGTCTGAATTTTATACATTCGATTAGAATTCCGTGGTTTCGCAAACTCGTATGGCTATAATGCGACAAAAGCAGTTCCGGTGAAGATCTCCAAACCTCATGCTAAAGGCCCATGTGGGAAACACCTATGGTGAAAGTTGAGGAACACCCATGGGAAAGTAAGTTTCTAGGTGGGTTAGGCAGGGTTTTGCACGCAGTTAGAGCAAATGGCTTGTTTGTAGAGAGATCAGCCAATGCTCTTCCGAAAACTCAAAGAGTGATTGTTCATGGGTGCTTCTATGGGTGTTTACCAACTTTCTCCATGGGTGTTTATGAACTTTCTCCAAGGGGTTTACCAACTCACTCCACGGTTACCTACCAACTTTCACCATGGTTGCTCATCGACGTTGTCCATGGGTGTTTACCAACTTTCTCCGTGCTTTCTTACCAACTTTTTCCATGGGTGTTTACTGCGTAGTCCATAATCTTATTCTCGTAGTGTAAAACTGCCTTGTTGGCTGTGAGTAGAGCTGTATATAGCTACTGCGTTGATTTGGTGCTAGCTATATAGAGATTTCCAAGTCGTAGCCCTGCTAAACGTGAAAAGGGAGTAAATGGAAGCATTCCGTATCTCCGTCCTCACTCTTGTTAGTTATTGTTCTAGTTGTAGACGACACACCGTTCCGCCTCCTCGTCTCTTTCTTTCTTCCTTCTCAGCCTGCATTTCCTATTTATTTCTATCAAGCTCTGGCTGAAGCTCCGTGCTGCCTGCCTGCCTCCTCGGCCTGTCCTCCCGAGATAAAGGGCATGAATGCTCCGTTCCATTCAGCCTATTGGTTCTGGTACCTGGAGATACACGGAGGGAATATCTCCCAATGTATTTAGAGACTCAAAAAGTGGATGGGCGGCTAAGAAGGAAGGGAGATGTGTGCTGTTTTGAATTTGGGCTTGTATCTCTATTGCCTCTCGGCAGTTCCAACTAACAAAAGTAGGAGATGAAGACCGATGAATTGATAAGGTTATTCAGCTTTTTTTTTCTCTCTCCACATCAAGATACAAAGAGAGGGAAATTCTTCGGGTGTAAGTATATTCAGCAGAGAAAACAAGTCCATGAACGTCTTCTCCGTCATCGACTTCAGCCAGGCTCAGCCAGCACGCTTCTACCAAAAAGTTCAATGCGAAAAATAACTCGGAAAGTTCTACAGCAAATGCTCCCTCCAATATAAGTTTGCCAGACTGAAATACGTTGGAAAACCTAACCTAACTTTGCTAATAGAAATTCAGCCCAATAACACCATATAACACCTAAACCACCTTGCTCAACGTAACGGAGAACCCAATTTACAGTATGAAGCCAAAGGTCTAATTTTTCGATGGAATGTTTTTCACAGAAACGTTTTGGCAGGAAACTCTTTCACCGCTCCCTCCACATACATACGAGGAGTTGGACTCTTTGGAAAATTTCAATAGACTATAGGTCGTCATTATACATTTTATTCCAAAGTTCCAATTTAATTTTGTATTCTCCGCTGCGCCATGCCATGCATTCAAACCTCCTCCGTAGCAGGCCTTCTTAGAAGCATGTTACTGCTGCAGCCAGCCCAACTACAGACTCCTGTCTCATTATTACATTATTTACAGCATTTTATTCAACTACATTGGGTATAAATTACACTATGTATTCCTTCCAACCCGTTTTAATCACTTAATGTTCATATGAACTTGGTCCAAAATTTATTGCTTTTATGCATCAGCAAGCGATGGGCTCTCTGTTGTGCTAGGCTGAGTCGTGGCTAAGAGCTATAAAGTAGAGCGAGAAGGACTGTGTGAGGCACCGAGGCGTGAATGAACTGTATTTGCAGGGAGCCTCCTGCCACACCACAGGAAATATTCAGCAGCAGCAGCCCAGAGACACCCAGCCCTGGCCTCCATGTATCCTTTTTCGGAATATTATGTTATGTAAGGTAACACAAGGCGAGGAAGCTATTCATGCCTACTTGTAGGCTGCTGGTTGGATGCCAAACAAGGTTTGACTTTTCCCAAATACTCATTACTCCATCGTCATCAAGCAAAAGCTTCATGTTGAAACGGTTATCGATTCCCTCAATGTTCCAACCACCTTCAAAGCCCAACTGGCTTGACGATTCTTGTCAAATTATTTCATTTTGCGCTCTAGCATCCATACCGAGATCAAAAACTAAATTAAAATGAAAATTGCATTGTAGCTGCCTGCTGGAAATGACTGGGCATCAATTCTGCACGGAACGGATACGTAAATAGAATCAAATCCTAAGCCTTCACTCCAAACCTCCAACTGAGACTTGAGTTGGAGATGCAGGGCTTCTGGAATGTTTGTTCAACCAGATCATGCCATTTTCCAGCTCAAATAAACACATTTACAAGCTACTCCTCTAAACATTTTAGGCATATATCAACTCAACAAGTTTGCGTATTTTTAATACTTGATTTTACTACGTTTCCCCTATCTGTCTTCTCAGCTGCGTGGCTAAACGGTTAGTTAATTAATTCTGGAAGTAAGGCATATTTGTAGGTGTCTGCTTAGTTTTTTAATTAATTGCAAGTTCAGTGTGAACACTTTTATGGTATGTGATGAAAGTAAAGCAGATGCAACGCGTAACTGTTGGTCTTGTCTGGGTATGCTATATATATGTGTATATGGCACATTCCAACTGCAATTACTCGAATGGAAACCATAGCGAGTTGGACTTGAAACAAGCCTCTGCTGGAACTGGTCCAGAATAAAGTGTATTAATGTCTTGTGTCAGACCCCAAACCCTAAACAGTTAGCAGGACCTGTTGATGAAATCCACACTAAGTTTTTACGACTAAGTACAGCCAAAACAGATTTTGGGAGGGATGCGCAATTCATTTTCCTTCTTTTTAATTTATGACCATTGTGTACTTGACGCTAAACGCACTAATGATCTATTGATTCCTACATTCAAATCATTTTGTACACCTCTATTCTGGGATTAAATTTAGATTCATGAGTTGAAGTGGGAGAATGAGGGATTTGGTGCATACTTGGAGTTACTCTATGGAACAGAGTGCTATTCTGTATGTATATGCATGCACCCTAGCCTAATTTGGCAAAACACAAAAGAGGCTTTATGTGAGGAGAGATGTTTTCACAGATCATTAGGAAGATATTCACACGCACTTTCCTCACCCACTGATTCACTTCCTGTTGTTTTACGGTTTGGAGAATTACGATGAAGATGTGAAAAGAAGGCTTTTGCCAGATGTTTTCAGGTTTATTGGGCTTTAAAGGCGTGCTGTGGCTTTTAAGTACACATTAGGGGTTGCATGAATTTGCAGTGGTTTGCGGATGTTAGAAATACGTGCATGAATGTAGTGCCATGCCAAAATAGTGGAATCTAGATCAACTTATGGACGAAATGTACAGTCAAATAATACATGGATATCAAACCAAAATGAATTTCTTCAAACAAATCGGTCAAACTATCTTGTTTCGCAAACACATCAAATCATCTTCCTTAACAGTCAACCACATGACCTATACCTCGTTCTGTTTTACGCACATTGGACAGATCATTTGATACACCACCGGACTATAAAAAGCCAATTTCTTCAGAATATGTGAAATATAAGACAACATCAACCAGTAGAAACGACTCGGTTGGATTTGGCAAAAGATCTCCACGGCTGACAGTGAAACTGTCATTTCTCGACAAAAACTCATTTGAAGTGGATAAATTAAATTTTAAAACTTGAACGTGTCTGCAAACAGATTCGGAATTCCAGAGGATGTTCGCTCCATGGAATCCTCTAACACATTTAAATCCCACCCAGTTAGGCATCACACAAAAATCAATATATTAAGAGCACGCCAAAAGCACATGAGCTTATTTCCGATTTCTTTTGCAATGAAATATGCTGGAATGCGTAACACGGCCTGAACGTAGCTCCACAAAAAAGTTCCCTCGAAAGGGGTTGTAAGTGTACAACAATTGTTTGACAAATCTTGCCTTGCTCCTATGCAGTTTCCATCTTAAATATTCCATCCAGTGTCTTGATATCTAACCTGATCACAATTTGCAGCAAGGTCATCAAAGGGTACAGAGGGAATTTGTTTTGCTCTGGAAGCTCCTTCACATGGAATTTCCATTTCAGTTGCACACAAGTTGATGAATATACGTTGGAAGAGCAAAGGCCTTGGCTAATTTACTTGATTAGTGCATTAGACAGATCGCAGATGAGGCTGGAAGGTGGATTGTGCTTATAGTAATGGCTGGGAAGCGCTTCTGTGGGAAGGTGATTGAGGAGAAAGCGGGGATGAAGGGATGGGTTGAGCCTAAGTCCGGTCAGAGCGGGACTGAAGTTAGCTGATCTTGGTTAGAAGACCGAGGTTTGAGTTGAATGTGTGGCTGGAGTGAGGAAGGAGTGGGATGTACTAAGACGTGGAGTGCGGAGTCTCCAGTTCCTCTGTCCCGAGTGGGCAGACAATGAGTCGGTTAATCACACCCGTATTTCCCCAGTTTCCACTCAGCATCAAACCCAAGAAAAGGTCTTGGAGACTCAGCTAATTATTTTGGTCTTTCTAATACTACAGCTCGGGCTTCTGCATGTAAATGAGCTCAGCCCAATGTTTTGGGACTTTCTTTCTTTCTTTCCACAAGACTCACTTTCACTCATTTACACCACAAGGGGCTTATGGCATGAGCTGATCCCTTCAGATCAAGTTTTGAGGCCAGTGCATGCCGAGTAGGATATCTAAGCGCGTCTGTTTGACCCAAGTATGTGGATCATTTGCAGGACAGGACCTCCTATCCAAGAAGTGTTGGGACGGCGAACAAAGTTCACTATGTAAATTCGTATTCGAAAAAGTACATCCGAAAAGTTACCATTTCACCATGTGACTTAGATTATGGTCAGTTTACGTTCAGCTAGGTTAGGTTGGGCTAGATATCCTGTAAAGCTATTTTACACTTATGGAAAGTGTTTTAACCGGGAAAACTTTTTGCAGGCAAATAGTTGCAGGGAACGTCCAGTGATCTAATTAAACATTTTTTGGTAAACTTTGAACACGGTTTTCCAAAATATTCTGAAGCTTTTGAAATTATAAAGTAACACAGTCCATAAACGATGCTAAATGTATGTACTTATTTCAAAATGTGCGGCGGAGAAGGTACTTGTGCTGCCGTAGGAACTAGATTTTTTCCGTTGAGTTGGGAATTCCCCTGAGGAATCCACGATTAATGCCCCTGTCATCCACCCATATCTTCTCCATGCAGGTTTTCTTAATCAAGACAGCCTGGTTCTACGTGGGCATGAGGAAAACCAGAGTTCATTACGTATGCACGTCCCAATACTATTGTGAAGAGGTGGACTATAAGACCAAGCGCTCCGATCAGGCTGCTACTGCTACTGGCCTGGAGACCGGAGACCATTGCGAAACCAGAAGCGGACGATTTAGTAAACCTTTCCCAGAGCAGTATGGATTATCCATTTGGGCCATCAACCTTCCCAAAGCCCTTTAAACGCCAGAGAATGTCTATGAGGCGTGCCTATAGCTAGGTCATAGAAATCAAGTTTATTTAATGCATGCTACACACACATGTGATTGTCAGTCATATTCTATGTATAGAATTGTTCCGCAATCTCGGAATATCAGCCTTTCTCTTTCTGACACAACAAGTGCATGTGAGAAGAGAAAGATAAAAGAGTTGGCACACTCCGCTGCACTCTAACTCTGCTCTCTGAGCTGACAGGTATCCTCTAACTGTATTGCGACGGCTAAAATGTTCCCTAGAAAATGTTTCCTCGAAAAAGCTCCCCAAATAATTACCTCGAAAAAGTTTCCGTCGAAAAAGGAAGCATGTCGAAAAAGTTTCATTCGAAAAGGTAAGTATATCAAAAAAGTTTCCATAATAGATATCTCGAAAAAGTTCCCAAAAGTTCCCGTCGAAAAAGTATCTAAAAAAAGCTTCCACCGAAAAAGTTCATTCGAAAAATTCCCGCGATGAAAGGTAGAATGGTTACTCCTTGGCCTTAAACTGTAAATTGTAGGCAGACGTCCATAGTCAGAATAGCCTAGGTTAAATCCGACAAACTTTTTGAGAACATTGGCAGAGGGTCTTTTTCGTCAGAACTTTTTAGTGGAGAACTGTTTTGCAGGAAATTTTTTCGTGTAGACAATTTTTGCAGGAATTTTTCTTGCAGAAAATATTTTTATTTGATTATTTTTATGTAAGTAACCAATTAGTAGAAAACTTTTTCAAGGGAATTTTCCGCAATGAGGGATTGAGCATTGAGCTGGGAGAATTTTCGTAGACCCACTACTGTAGTACGAATCCTCATGTCGACATGCCAGAGACTGTCTGGAGAAGCGAGTCCTATAAATCGCACACATTGGAATTATAGTGCCTCGCCTGTCGTCTTCCCCGAAAGTCGGCGTCAGCTCGTCTCTTTGGTTCAGCTTGAGCCTTTGTAGCGTCTCGAGATGAGCTGACTTATTTATTAATTAGAAGAGTGAGTGTGACGGATACAGTGAGTCAGTTTGTCGTTGGCAGGAATAATATGGAGATTGAAGAGGATGTATTCGTAATTGGGCGATCTGAGTCAGTCTCAATTCCCGTCTTGAGCCAGGAAATTATTCCAGATCCTGTCCTGGGCATCCACTCAGCTCCGCCGTCTTCTGCATTGCGAAGAGAGTCAGGAGCCAGGAGAAAAGGAAATCAGAATCAAATTAAAGAGGAGCCGCCTGAATGGATCTTTGAAGAATGGTATTTTGGGAAGCAATTTGAGGAGTCGGCTCATCAAGACAACCCAACGACTCACTCATCACAACTCACTCACTCTCGCCCTTTCCACAGATCCTCTACGTACGTGGAGCGGAGCGAGTGGGCCAACAAACTCACTTTCTGTCCAAAGAACCAGCGGCGTTTGTAGGACTTTTTATGGGCTAGGCCAAAATTCCGTCAGCAACAGTAATAATCGAATACATAATGGAATGTCCCGGTTAGTAGGCCAAATTCCTTGAGCTTGTTTGCTCCATGTTCACGGCATGGAATTAACGCTACCATGTCTTAAGAGCGACAACGTCATAAGAGCGGCACCTTCGAAACACTGATGTATCAACCATATAGCTCTGTCGAAGTTTTCGCCCTTATATGTAATGTGTCATTATGTTCATTGTCGCTTTCTGATGATATGTCATTCATTCGTCGCTACTACATATAACGTTGTATGTTGTATCTAATATAAAGGTGCTTCGGACAGATTCTGCGACAAGTGAGCCTCGACAATTGTGACCCTGCAAAAATTGGGCCAACTGGCCCAGTAGCCTGTAGTTATACGCTGCATTAAGAGACATGAGCTATTCCAGTGTCATTTTGTTGCATTCGGTTATGCATTAGGTTTGATAAGGTCATGGCAAGGGTAACCGAAGGTCAACCGAACCTGACCGAATCCAACAAAACCGGGTCTAAGCCTCATTGTTGGCCCAGGATTTTGAACCTTACTAGCGTAAATACCATATGGAATGACATTTTCTTTTTATGCGCATAAGAAAAACAAGAATACCTGGATGAAACTGTGTGACCGAAATAGCATTTCTATTACAGTGATAAGCAGCTTATTTCTGATATTATGGGGAAAGTCCAAATTCCCGAAGCTTAACTGTGTTTACTCCATCATGAATCATGGATCAGACATGACATGTATGTACTTACACATAAATACGTTGAATTCATTTATGCATAGTGCAAAGCTGATCCGATCCATAAATAGGATCCTGGGTAAAATGCATGCGTGGAGAATTATTAAGCCCATTATTATACACTAGCGGACCAGCATGTGTGACTGAACCGCTGACAGCTTGTACGTTAAATTATGTATAAATTGTGTTTTGAGCCTGTAAATACTCTATTTAGAACTAATGTACCAATCAGAAACAGAATAACAACTCTGAGTAGAAAGAAATATGCAATCTACAAGACCAAATCAATAACCTCATTATAGGTGAAAGTGAGTGGTGGATTCTGTTATGAGAGACGCTATACAAGTATTTCACCTTGAAGCTATGGTTGTTTACCCAACGTCATACACAGGAATACAGATAAATATATTCAGGAAAACATGAAATTCCTAATAAGCACTGACACTTCAAAGAGTGAGTCAGCTGAGATGTGAAGTCAGGAATCGCGGACAATCCAAGGACAAGGCTTAGAAAGGCCTCTGCCAAGGAGAGAGTCAGAATGAGAAGCTGGTTTGAGGAGCGGCATGCGACGCCATTTGGACTCAAGACGAGTTGAAGAATGAAAGGTTGAAATGAGAGAAAGCTATAGTGGGTAGCATAATGTTTTATGAACATGGGAACGGGAACAGAGGTCCTCCAGTTGAGCCGACCTTTCTCCTGCCACTCTTTCCAATATTCCCAGCTCTCAACTCAAGGGCGGAAATTAAGTGGATTGGGTGATACAGTAGAGGAACAGAGGGAGCATTTCCATACTAATCGGACAGAAGAAAGTAGCGGAAGTGGGGCTCAGGACAAACCAAGTCCTCAGGCACTTACGAACAACTAGATTAAGGCTCATTCAATTAGCATTATTGGGAGGAATGGCAGGTGGGCTTGGGAGCTCCCAGCAGTCAAATCCCATTTCCGCCTCAACAACTTGTCCAAATTCAATATTACGTTGTCCCTACATTGGAGACCTTAAGTGAACATGAGTTTGGACTAGGCTCCGTGATAGACGCGGACTTGTGGCTCGAGTGGGAACGGTAGAAGCGGCTATCCCAGTCTCCTTGGCTGGAGGGTTACAGTTTCAACGAGTTTATTTACGATATTGTACAGGGTGCTTCTTTATTCGTCGACCGAGTGTGGATTTAGCTTAGTAATTCAAGGGAGGATTGTGCTAGGTTAGGGATTTTCCTAAATGGCTGCGGGGGCGTATTTTGGAAGCTTAATTTTAATTAGAAGAGACCAGGCGTGATGTTTACTCATTCGGCTTTCACACATGCATCTCTATCAGAAAAGCCATAAAAGGGATTTAGAAGCAATAAAAGCTAGCTGATAATTGATTGACCTTGCAATATCGATTTGACATGAGAACCTGGGTTTATGGCGCAATAACCCTCGATCAACAAGAAACTAAAAATAGCAAGTGTGTATTTTTACAAGTCGAGTAAAAACACGAGATCGTCACCTTCTTCGTATTGGGATGCATCATGCATGAGCTAGAGTGTTTATGTTGTTGAGTTTAGATTTTTGACTTGCCAAACACAAAATAGTAATGTTTGACTTGATTTTTCAGGATTATTATTGATGATCATCTCACATATATAGCTGAAAGCTCTCTATGCATTATGCGTAAGCATGTACCTACATGGCGTTTGAAAGTCGGCTGACGTACCTTCAAGAAGTGTTGAGAACTGGAGGCAGTTGCTGTCGCCAGTTCTGGATCCTTCCCGCTCTCCGTCCCCATGCTCTCGTCCTGTCACTTCCACACAATTCTTCCTCAACAACAACACACGCCTCCACACAGGATACTCACCCGTCACGCCAACTTTTTCAACCAATGCTGCACTTCCAAAAACAACTCAACTCACTTTCAGAGATTCAACGGATGGATGGATGCTACCATATACATAGAGCGCAAAATGAATAATTTGACAAACCTGGAATTCTGAAACAATTGAAACTAATATTCCTATTCCTAGCCTTCGTATCCAATTCAGCACTTTAACCACTTGTTTAGCTCTGCTCTTTCATTCACTTGGGTTAGCTCGGTGAACTTTTCCAGAAAAGTTTGAGAATAATTTAGGCCTTTCAAGGATTGGATGTCAAAATCCGACCTGGCTTAAATGAGTGACAGGGGGAGCTGAAACAAGATACAATTTCGGATTTGGAGTATTTTATACAAGTGAGTGCTGTATTCCTCCTGGTACCACTTGTTTAACTCCAATAATTTGGGAATAGTCTTGGCTGAGCCGGTGAAGTCTTGTCTCAATCCCAGGCCAGGAGTGCGTCGAGTGACACGAGGAGAGAGGGAATGAGATGCGGAAACAAATAATTGTTAGGCTTAACAGGCAGGCGGCTAGCAGCTCTTGGAAGAGTCTGTCCAAGGCTGGCTCTGGTGATAAATAGGAACTCACTCGAGCACTCTTCCATCGCAACGCATTGACTGGAATTAAATATTTTGTAGCCGACAGGGAAGAGTGGGACCTGATAAGGCCTAACCTGGCACACCCAAAGATATGATTTCCAAACTGTTTCTATCCAAACAGCAAATATAAAAAAAAATCATCCTGGCTTCCTACACACACACACACGAATGGGAAAGAAATGATCGATCAAGATCCATTTGCTGACGATGTAACGTTGTTCGGGTAATACATGACGCCATGGAACCCTATTTATTATAGGCGTCTATTGCAAAAAGAAAAAAAAGTCAGGCCCAAAATTCCCCATGTCCTTTTCCTCAAAAAGTTGCATGGGAGCGGGAAGCGGAGAATGCAGAAATTGACTTTCTTCCACCATCATCGACTCCCCAAACTTTTCTGATTCTATGAAATCGTATCTAAAGTCTCATTAAAAACGACATCCAATCTAATGGTGAGCAAATCTGGCTCGAGCAGATTCTTAACGTGCTCCATCCTCTTCTAATCCAACTCCGGCTCTCTCGGGAGAACATAAGGAAAAACATTGATTCTGGAAGGCGGCTTCCGACTCTCCTGCCAACATCCACACGCATTCCTCCACTCCCGTCTACCAAAACTGTTCGAACCTAATGAGTCGAGAGTATTATTTACTCATCCATCGATCGATTCATCTCTCAAATATGTTTACCTTCCTCCTAATGCTTCAGACCCTCAGTCCCTTCATCATGATACACTTCACATGTTCTTCCAAGAAGCGCTCCGTGCATAATCCCGCGTCTTCTCCCGCCCATTACACGCTCCTTCACTCGATTGCTTTAGCTCCGCATCAAGAAAACGGCGTCATTATACTCATCTTCAGCATTCCGGTGACCCAGCTGGGAGAGACTAAGAGGGAACACCCGAGTTTTATGCATTCAAGCCTCAGTCGACGGCACATGGAGGGACAAACTCATTCTCTCTCCTAAGTGCGTCCCGACTTGAGAGCATTAGCCAACAGCAATAATGAACATGAACATTTTTGAGCTAGTAGTACAAGAGGAACGGAATTCTAGAGTTTCTGCAATATCACTCCAACAATAACAATAGGATTGAAGTGCTGCTGGAGTGGAATGTGTACAAATGTTTGTGTGGTATGCTGCATTAGGATAGAACAGCGTAGCATACGGCGTGGCGTTCACCCTGTCCCGGATCTCATAATTCCTATTCTTATACATGTATCCCGTGTGGACTTTGAACTGTTAGACAAAGTAGTCTCATGCTAGATTCCATAGCTAAAAAAGTTCAAACTCTAGTGTAGCAAAACTGTGTAGGTACGTTAATTTGAAGTTGTGCGTAATTCGCAATAAGCAAACAAGTCGAAAAATAGATTTCATAGTTTACATTCTCGCCTTTAATATTACTTCCAAAAGTGAAAGGTAGACCAAGGTTGAGAATAACATGGAGGTTATAAAATTGAAAAACAGTTCGTCCTCAGACTTTAATACATAGACAAATACTTGAGTAAATTGTGTGTGAACAGGCTAGAAATACGAATACGGAACTATTTGCTGTCACGTTAAATTGCACCACGCATTCTTGTGTTAAAATCAGAATAAGGAAAAATGACTCTGGAGCTCACTACAGAGACTCCGCTGCTGGGCTGGGCTCTGTTGAGCATCAGGACTTGTAAGTGCGAATGACATCTGTGATAATAGCTCGACATATAGGACAGTAGCTCGTTTCTTTCATTTTCCAATACTCCAGTGCACATTTGTAGCCTGGAAGAGATAGGAAACGTGCTTCAGACTTTTCTCAACAACGGTATTTCATTCAAGAGTCAAGCTATGGTTATACTTGAAAGTACTTACAAAATGTCATATGGCCGCATGAGTAGAATACACTGTCCACTGGCCGTTCGCAACAGGCCACGCACTCAACACACCAGTTCGAGCCTTCTGCAGGAGTGGCGAAAGTTTGGGACGGCGTTCCACGATTCTAAGAAGCAAACGGTTCACAGATTAGATTTTATAATCTAAAGTACTTAATGCTGTAAATGATATAGAAAATAATAGCAAAGAAACTCACTTCAGTCACGTTTCGATTATTTTCCGTGGAACATTTGGTTGGCTTCAGTCTTGACGGAGTTAGTAGTTCGAGTTGAATACTCTGACCGTTGTTTTTGGCCTTGTGAATTGGTAAATTGAGCTGAGAAGGGTTGGAAGACGATGGACGCGACCCTTCGGATAAGTACCAGTACTTGGACGATGAGGCTGACTCCATACAAGTATTGTTATTTGGACTAGGTGAGATCGGAGTCGGAAGCGGTAGGCGTGGTCGGTGCTGAATTTCAGCTTCTGTTCGAATAGTCTTGACTTTCATGGGTGGCGGAGGGATGGTGCCTACTAGCATAATTCTCTGAGTCGTTCCGTACACATCGATAAATGCCCAAAGCGGTATTGAAGTATCTACGTGCATCAGGAACAATGAAGGTCCTCCGTTCTTTGACACATGAACAGATCCTATTTAAAAGAACATTGTATTCAATTAACAGATTCTCATAGTTAAATTGTATGCAAATGTTTCCTATGGCGGCGAAATTATAACATTTACAGATTCAAAGCTCAATTTTGAAATCATATGAAATTCTTACCCGAAGATGTGACTGTAAAGGCGAGCTCATCCCCGACAACGGGATTATTAGCAGCTTCCTTCTTTACTGCCCAATACTCTGGCCTGTTCAGCAAGAGATCGGAGTCATCAGGAAGACTATCCGCACAGATATGATCCGGATTGCAAGAAGTCAAGCCAAATGCCATGGAACCCGCGTATGCTGGTTCATTTCCTTGGATCTGCAAATTAAAAGTTGAAGTTGATTATGTAAATCCTGCAATATCACTCCATGCATAAAACGACTATTGCAAAGTAAAGGGGCCTATCAAAAGGTAAAGAAAAGTAACGGGCATTACCTTGACCACAATTGTTTCTCCTAGAAGAATAGGTCTGGAGGTGAACACATATCCGTTGGAATATTCGCTGGGACATCTCCAGGCCAAATGACTAAATTTCCCGATTTCAATATTCTTTCCTCGGGTTCTAAAAGAGAGAAAGGAAGAGGTAATATGAGTATATCAGTTTGAAATGAAGTCGACGAAGAATTTCCCAGCCTCCTCCAAGCAGCGAGATAGATAATTCTTTTTATATGGAAATAGTGGAATAGATTACGCACCTGTGGATTTTGATATTGAAATAGACTGTTTCAGGGTAATGATAGATTTGAACTGTTTCCTCTTCGTCTCTTCTGTATCGGTATCTTTCCAAATACAGTGAATCCATTCTCGGGATAATTACAGAATCAACTTCGTCCTGAACAACTGTAGAGTCGTTCAAGCTTCGACGGGAATTGTTCAAATGAGCACGAGGATCTGAAGATATATCAAATATAACCAATCATATTCACTTTCCAAGAAGGCACTCTGAGGATTGCAAGTTCGATTCGGTCAAGGAAGTAGACGAAGCTTACCAACAAATTCAATTGCCGTGGTATTTCCATAGACATCCAAAACGGCCCAAAGTGGTCCACGTGTGTCAACATCCTTGAAAAAAGTTCCCATCTCCTCACCATTAATCCCGAAATGAACATCCCCGGCTTGGTTGACATAGTAGAACAGAATCGAGTCTTGTTTCACCAAATAGTCGTGAAATGCTTTAGCCCAGAACCCTGGTTTCGAAGCCAAGTCTAAAGTAAATAAAGATACATGAAATGAGCTTGGGAGTCATTATATGTAACAGGTGCTCTGATGTACAAAAAGTAATACAAAAAAATACGCACCAGGCACGGCGTAGTCGGGAAGGCCGGATTTGAGCGTGTTTGGGTCATTGCTGGTGAATCCAAACCTGACAACACCACTCCAATTGGTCGACACTTCAACAAACTTGAGGCATACCTTGGAGATAAGAGAAACAGAAGGGTTATTAGAACATTACAAATTATTGCGATAAAATTGGTGTAACGAAGTCGGATCTCAAGAACTCATAACTCATTCATCCAGAACCCAGTGGACATGAAGCCGAAGCCTATTGACTCCGCGCAGTAGGTACTTAATAATAGACTTGCATATTTCTTACAGCTAAAATTAGATTTTCACTCTGGCACTATTTCCGTATCCGAGCTCCTTCATTATTTTTCCTCTGACTCGGAGATGGACTGAGTTATTGCGTAATGAAATCAGTCTATTGTCACATCACGAGAAGGAAAGTAGAAAAATGTGCATAAAAAATGAGATAAAGCCCTGCTCACGCTCATGAAATGATAGGATCAGTAATCCGCCTTCCAGTTATGGTTTCATTTACGTTCCATCGCATGGACTTCATGCATGAGGAACTCTCGTCAGACTCAAAGCATGAAAGGAAGGCTGGCGTCGATAGTCGATGGAATAGGAATGTTGTGCTTTAATAGTATCGTCATGAACTCGGAGCTTCACAACTCATCCATAGAACCGCATCATTTTAGGAATCGCTTAAAAGGCTTTCCCAACCCGTAGCGTCTCATCATGCAGAGTGCCCAAGACTTGAGCTCACTTTATTACCAACTCCGCCTCACTTACGTGAGATATGCAATAACATCATAATTTTTTTACGCTCAGGCTTGAGCCGAAGCTAAAGCCGACTTGGGCCTCCTATGCAAATGCACGGAGCATAAAGAAATCTCAAACTTCTTGCCTTGACGGGACTCAGGGCGGAGTAGCTGCATCCGTTCGGCCACAGAACGGAGAATGAATGATGCGAGAGAGGAAGCTCCTCAGAAACTTTTCCTTTCCCTCTATCTTCACGATATTAGCCATGATTTCATTAGGCTAAGTTCTGCTTGGTTTGCTGGTCGTGCATGTTGTGTGGTGGCTATGGCTAGGAAGAAGCGGAGATGCGATATGCAATGAAACTGGGATTATTCTACGTTTTTACTCAAGTTTACAGGAAAGTGTCTCGAGTGGAGTGACACGTCAGAAAGGAAACAATTTAGTTAAGAGAAACCAGTCAAACCTTACTTTCTGTGCATGGCATGGG
Organism: Ceratophysella sigillata; assembly: GCA_034693865.1. Taxonomy (NCBI): domain Eukaryota; kingdom Metazoa; phylum Arthropoda; class Collembola; order Poduromorpha; family Hypogastruridae; genus Ceratophysella; species Ceratophysella sigillata. Next base: position 26,875 of record JAQFXY010000136.1, read on the forward strand.
CAACTTCTCACGCCCAAGCCTAGCCACGATCAAAACGCTTATGCTTATTATGCGGTCAGCCATGACTTATCTTTAGGGGTAAATAATTCTGTTATGACTCTATGAGTCAGGAGAGAAGCATATATTGCAGGTGGATTGGATTTTGGAACTCACAACTTCCACTAGCTCATTCATTCCAGCTAATCTCTTCATTTCCTTCCATTCAGCCAATCACTCACCTTCTCATTGACTTTGACGCGGCGGTTGGAGAAAGCAATTCCTTTGCAAAAACTATTGGAACGCCGAGCAATGGTTCCGCCTTGAATGATCTCAATATTGTCTCCATGAACGGAGCTGAAGAGCAAGGGTGGAAGGTTATTTGGAGAAATTCCGCCTCCTCGCGGACCTGCAAATAAATTAAAGACATAAGTTTCACTTCACCGGACACATTTAAATAGTTTTCTGATTAGCATCTGAATTCGGCTCGTGTCTGCAACAGATTTATTTTATCTTCCGTGTTTCCGTCCATTCGTTACGCCTAATATGCTAATATCCTAATTCTTGGTAGAGTCAGTGCAATGCTTTCAAATCCTCGTCTAGTGCGATTTTAGGTAATGATCTCTTTCGATGGACTGGTAAGCGTAATGTTGTTAACTCGGACTCGCTGTGTAGCTGTCTTGCCAGTTTTGAAGTTTTGTAAACATAAGGCTCAACTTCAAAGCAAAATTCAGTATCTCTAATAAAGATGGACCAAGGAAGAGCCTATTGCGCTTACAAAATAACAAGTAGCACTAGCGGGCGTACTGGTTCCGCCCTGTATGCATATATGTATGAAATTCGGTCAATTGACCCTGGATACTATTCTAGAGTTAGTGCGATGCACTGATTGATGGGTTGCTAGTTCAAATTAAGACTCAAATACTTGGATTAGGGTTTGCTTTCTCATTGAGGAAAGTTGGCGTGTATATGCTTATTTTGATTATGAATTGATCGGGTGGTTTGATGAGATGAGTAAGCGGGTGCGGAGTTTGTAGGGATTGAATGGAGCGGAAGGCAGCTGTGTGCGGGTGCTGGTAGTGTTTGTGTGGAAGTGGGTAGGTGAGTTTTTCGGTTCGGGCGTAATGGTTCCTACGTGAGAGGAAGGAAAGAAGTTGGGGATGGATGGATAGGAGCAGTCTGGAGCCCGGATGTTCTCGTCTTTGAATTTGAACTTAGGTTGGGAATTGAGTGAGTGGCAAGGGAAGGCAGGCAGAAGAACCCTAACCGTCCTACTTCCTTTTCCTGTGCTAAACATTCATCCAAGGAAATAGGGGAATGGAGACGCAGAGAGGTTAGAAGGATCCGTGCTCAGACACGGATTCCTGTACCGGGACTCGCCTTTTCTGACAATCTCATTCAACTCATACGATTACCGGTAAACATATGCAAAACTAATCAAATCAATCCCTCAACTTTTGAGGGAAAAAGTATTTCAATTCCATGCACAGCTACTTGAGCAGAATTGCATTGAATAAATCGGACGGTATAAAACAAATCTTCCAGTTTTCATTAGGGAAATGTATTGCTCTACAATGCTGTCGAGCTTATGTAAGTAATCAAAACTTTAGATTTAACTTGATAGTACTTGAAGTACGTCAATCAGATGACCAGAACTCATCGGAATCGAGCCCTGATATTGTTTGGACCTAGGGCTTTGTCCCCGATATCATTTTCCACGCGAACTGTTGAAATGATTACTTAGTTTTACGTTAGTTGCCTTTCTTGACTTGGAAAATATTATATATACTTATGGTGAAGCCGTTTTATAAACCATTTTTGAGGCCTTCACAGGATCGTTCTCCAGAAAGCTTGGGTACCGGTAGGAGTACCGGAAAAGCCATCCCTATTTCTAGCTACGACACAGAACATGAATGAAGGGAAAAAGTGGCTTCGCCCACTGATTTCCACACTTCGTTCTTCCACCGGATACACCAGAAACTTATTAGCCACTTCCAGCAAAAAAAAAACCTGGCCATGCATTAAGATAAACGATAGGAAAATTCTTTTCCTTTTGGGCAAATAGGCAAACGTCTCATCTGAGTGCTCACACGGACTCTCAGCTCCTGCATTCTATGTATCTTTTACCATCCTTTTGTCTCCGAGGAACAGAAATTACTAAAATGAATCCACGCGTCAGTTGCTCTCCTAATCCTCCCTCACTTCCATCAACCCATGCAGCATCTTACGCCCAGCTCAAAACTTTAAAGGCCTAGACTATGCGAGAAAGAAGAAAAGACTGACCCATGCCGATTTTCCGTTTCAGCTTCTTCATGACCTTCATTTTCTTGAGCCAAGGAACACAAGTTGGCGGAGAGACAGGGACGAGGTCGTGGGTCATGTTGATTCGGGAGGGAATGGCGGAAGGCGTGCGTGAATAGAGCGGATCCACGTAAGGGGCAGGTGAGATTGGGTCACGGACGGCGGGTTGTGGGGGCATGGAGAGCGGCCGGTTGAGTCTCCGACCCGGAACACCTTCACAAGTTGCCCAACTGGCGTTTCGGAGAGAGACGGTGGGATTCTTGTCGGGATGACGACGGGGTTGGCTCATGGGCCAGGGTCCTGTGACCAAAACACCCATTTTGGCCTCACGACGACCGTCGTAGAACTCAGCAGATCGGGACTTTGAGGGCGGTGAGTGGACGTAGGAATAGTCTGATGCCATTCAGCTCCACTCTCGACCTCGGAGCCTCCTCCAAGTCTTTAGAACAACAACAGGGAGAGAGAGGCAGGAGGGTTGTGAAACTTGACAGGCTGATGTGGAGACGGGTGAATTAATATGTAGCTAGAGCTTGTGTGCAGGGAGCGGAAATCCCATAGTACTAGTTGGTTGGTGGAGGACGGGGAAGCGGAGCCGGACTTGCAGAGCTGGTATCCGAAGGGCAGCTACTCCCAAACTGTGAATGGAAACTGAGAAATCCGTCTCAATCTCCAAGGAGTCCTCGTACAGTCACTCAGTCTCTACTGCCTAAATGTATGGAGCTCAAAGGACAGCTGGGGAAATGGAACTCACTCTCCCCCATTCCCATTCAAGGGAGCTGGAATAAAAAACATGGCCTATGTCGGGGTTCACTCGGCTAAGGACTCTGGGCTGAGAAGCGGAGCGGATGGTGAAGGGACTCAGGGCTCCTGCTCCACAGACCGACTTGGGACTCAGACATGGCCTGACATGGAGCGCGTGGCTCTGCTCCGACACAATGGTTTGGGTATGAGGGTAAAAAGGAGGAAAAATTAAAGAGCAAAAAGGGATTTGGATTTTGGGATAGGGAAAAGGGTCCCTAAGGCCTCCTTTTTAAAAGGACAGTTGGCACGAGACCCCAGAGTCTGCCTGGTCCTCGAAACCAGGTGTTCGGTACTCATCTTGCCCGGCCATTCCCTTGCATTGGCGTCTGGCACGCGTAGGAGAGCCGGCTTTGATGAGCCTGATAGGCCCCAAACTCGACCTCTTGGCCAAGCAGGAGTAAGGGTCGCGTGGCAGTTGGGCCATATGCAGCTCCTCTAATGTCTAATCCAACATCTGAGACTCGGACCAAGGAATTGGACTCACCCACACCACAATAACAAAGTTGAGGAGAACGAAGCAGGACAGCAGACGGAATTGATGGTTTCACGAAGGACGCTTCACGATAACAGCATGTTCCTGGCTACCTACATTTCATTATTACTATTAGTTCCTGCCAGATGCTATGCTCAAACTCTTTGTCTCAATCTTTGAACTCATCTTCAGTGGATCAAGTTCTATTTCATTGCGAACCATCTAATTGAATAGTTGCCATAAAATCATTATTTGCTCCTATTGTAGTAGGACAATCATTCTGTATGCCGATTTGTTTATCAATAGTCTAGTAGTTAGATCAAATCCTGAATGCCTAACATTTGTCGAATCTCCAGTGATTCAAAACGATAAATGCTTACTCACTCAAATGGATCAAATCGATGCAACAGAACAGAGCAGCTGGCTGTAATTCGCAAAACGAAATCTAATCGTCGAGCGTCAAGCAGAAGAAAGGAACTTCTAACAAAGACAACGGTCAGAATGCATCAGCAATTTACATAATTTAATTCTAAAAAAATATTCATTTTTTGTTCAATTTCTATAATTTATAATATTGGCAAAATCAGCCGAACACAATTAATAGATGGATAGGAAATATAAATGGCAGAATTGTTTTTAAAAAAATGAGGAATCTGCTCTGCATCTGCATACATCACACTTGAAATATGAAATCATTTGCGAACTTAAGAATTATGCTAAAACATTCTTCCTACCTTGATCGTGATATGATCGTAAGATCTACTGGTTTACGGGAGGCTCAGACACACGACACACGTCTGAACTGTTTTATGGTAGAAACTCTGTGCTGGTGCAGATTATTATTATGCATGAAATTCCATTAACGAAGTCGTCGCTGCTGTGGCTAAAAACTTACGTCTGTTTGAAACAGATGTAATGTAACGCATTTCGGTTAGGAGTAAATATTCCTTAAAAGTTAAAAATTAATTAATTAAAGATAATTCACCGTAAGTTCACAAAATCAAAGAATACTAATTTACACCAGGGAATATATTCCCTGAATTTACACGTAGCTTTGAGTGCCTAAAGGTGACTGCGTAAAATTAAGCCTTATCCGTTCAACCTGATTTTAACTTTAAATGTACAACCAGTCGTAGAAATAATGTAAATTGTACCTGTACTTGTACTGCACTTGTGTGTGTGTGTCGTGTTACGATATGCTCCCAACATTAGTATTTCTTACGACCAAGCAAATAATGCAAATATTTGCAAATATAAATATTACTACAAATGCAAATAAATAAACAAAGCCTACAACGAGCTTAATGGACATGTTGCAATATTCCAACGTTACACAACTGAATTTTTAAACTTGGAATGAAAAATTGGTTAGTCAGACTTCAATTTTAAATTTTGCTTTGCCTGGTAGCTGGCAAACATTTCTGTGTACTTATTCGAGTTTGTTTACTGAAATCAAACAGCAGTTTTTGCAGGCCTGAAAATAAGGAGGCATAAGGTCGGTTTAGTATTTACTATTCCGCTACCGTGTTCCTTTACTAGAGCAGCATGAAAGTTGGGACAAAGTAAGTATGTGGTGGACTTTATTGCAGAGCAGCTTTTTCACCAAGAAAAAACACATCTGTAGAAGAGGGGTCGTTATTTTTGTCGATTTTAGTGCAGCTGCTCTTGCTTTCTTCCCTTCTTTCCATTATTCTATCTTATGCCCCAACTATACTACCCATAATACTTACAGCCGATGCCTGTACAGAAGTTTTAAGTTAGGGTAAACCCGTTACCCGTTTTGATTCATACGAGGGAACCAGGATTAGCGTGTTAAGAGCCAAAGGATAAAAACGAAAATGATATCTGCTACAGTTGTTGTACTACATAGTAGCACACAAGTCCCTATATCTTACGAATGCACGAGTTCAAACAATTCTCTAACACAGAATTTTATTTTAATGAAGACCAGAAATTAATGTAAACCAAATTGCTATTATGTTCCATGCTTTATAATTATGATTACAAATTCCAATTTATTTGTGATTCCATTCATCTTGGAACCAACACAGGATATTAAACTTAAAACTGCATACAACCATTCCATTCAGTCCACTCAGTTTAACTTAGATTGCTCCTCCTTTTAAAAGCTCAGCATTATAAATTAATTAAACCCTAATTATACCCTAAGCCTTAAGAGTCGGTCAGGCATGTATCATGTAAATAGTATCAACATGATTTTTTAAAAAATACACCACACTTGTTGCGTGTACCGCAAGCTGTCCAACGCTGCACTGCGCATACTTATATGACAAACGCGGTAAGTCATTTTAAAGTAAATGTGTTTAGGAAATACCAAACTCGCTGTGAGAAGCTCTGCATACCCCGTCCCGTTCAAGCAGAGCAGAGGCTTTGCACTGAGAGGACGCATTAATAATATCAACCCTCGTTAATTGGTGTAGCACTCGGTTTACTGAACATCTAGGGTGATGGAATACATGCTTACAAATCCAAACCAACTCTGTTCTGTGTTCCAGCTCAATCATGGACCAATTATAGGAATTAATATCTCAGGAATTGCGTCATCAGCAAAATATGTACATATGTAGTACATACACTAAATACATTCTAATTTCCTGTTGCAGAATGTATTAGAGGAAAGAGTAACATTCTTATTTGACTAGACTTAAGCATCATGAATGGGCCTGGACACGTGACACGTTTCATTTTCATCTTTGTCCAATACAAATAAACACTGTGCAGTTCAGCGCATACCCCTGTGCCTCCATATATTCACTATATACGTACACACAAAAGATTAATATGATCACTTAAATACTTTAAGCATACTTCTTCGTTTAATCCACAGTACCTATCTAGAATCTAGACTTTACCAGTTGGTCACCAAGTTGCAATTTGCAATACTAATACCCAATATTATGAAAAACCAGTTAACTTTCGTAGGTACGTCGTGGTCAAGTTTACCATAATCCGAGTCTACCGGAATTTTTAAAACTTATTAGCACTAAGTAATTGACATTTTTACTGAGTATTGAATTCTTAGCACTTTCCGCTGAATTTGACCATCTTTATCGGAAAGGGTATACATATAGTCAATTGGCCGAATTTGTTTTTGTAGCATCGCTTTTCAAAAGGCATGGGCGTTTCGAAAACTCAACCTAACCTTAAATATTGAAGTCAACTTACCTAACTTCTTGTTAATCAAAAAAAGTTTAGTGATACATTACTATATGTATAGTCTAGAACATTTTTCATTTTTGCGGAGAAAAGAAATTCAGGCAATTGATTGACCAAACACAAAGAAAGTGTTGAATTTTTGGCATTCGCCTTGACCGAAAAGTGTTCATTTTTCCCTTTCCGGTAAACTCATATTCCGATAAACTTAACTTGAGCCTAACTTACTGAATTCCCTGCGTGACACTCTTTCTCGCTCTGGACGACTGAACTCTGCTCCCATTATTCCAGCAAAACAAAGCAGCAGGATTCAACGATTCTCTTGAAATATGCGTCCTATCTGGTTATCTTGAGCTGTCTTCTTCGTCCTTGACGCAGAACGGGAACAGCAGTGGAAATATACCAGTCACAGATCACAGACAATAGTCCAAGGATTCCTGGTTGGCCAATAAGAGTGACCTGACCAATGTAATACAGATGGCGATTGGCGATCCATGTGATGGAACGATACAACGATAGGCCAGCGAATTATTTCATGGCCGCCAGGGCGACCAAGCCGAACAAACGAGGAGGCGACTGGAGCTGGAGAAGCGTCTACTAGGATCCAGAGATGCGCCATCTCCCCTGAGTCCACCGCATTATCCAACTCTCCCACCACTTCCACTAATTTGAACTTCCTCATCTGCAGCTCCACACAATCCAATACCGACAACAGAGACACGTCTGACGTCATGTGTCAGAAATCAGAAAGACAAAGATCTGGCCCAATTCTGAAGTAAATACTCTGCTTGACCGGTGTCTGCTGACTGAAGGACAGACAGCAGTCCGAGTGTCACTCTGGGTGTAATCGTGGGTCCTGGTTGTTTTACTAATTTCGGGACACTGGAGATCATCTGAAAGACATAAAATTGAGGATCACAGGAGGTTAATTTGTGAACCACATTCGGGACTGGAGGGCCGGCCCGAATCATGACACGTAATCGACATACGCAAGGGAAAGCGAACGCAAATAGTAATTCATAATACAACTATATACAAATTATAGTACATTCAATGGTCGACGTGACGTCCCGCTCAAAATCGGCAATGTTAATCATTTGTGATTTGATCTCTGTTTGTGGCTTAGATGCAGCCGTGAAGAGCAGTAGTTCTACAACTCCGACGTCCACCAAGGTAGGAGTGCCACCAAAGAGACGCTCAGCACGCGAAGCAAAAGAGCTGACTCAAGCTGAGGAATTAAATTCGGCAAACTGGAAATACAAGTATGTGTTTAAATAAATATGGAATATTGAATATTTAAGTATCAACTCAAACCAGAAAGTATTAACTATGTATTCGAGTTGGTAATTTGTGATTTACATAGTACGGTAAGCATAGCTATAATTATGTTTGATATTTCATGTACTTACAGAGCGGCGTGGTCTGCAGTATTAGTTGCATTGGTTGGGTTTGTTATATCCTTTGTATACAAGGGATATTTGGAAACAAGAATCAATACTCAGCTTGGAACAGAGAAGGTAGAGTAACCATATTTGACAGACTTGTGTTGATTAAATATTTTATTTGGAATGTTTTATGATTTTGCAGGTTGCAGAAAGAACTGGTCTTGAAAATCCGTCCAGATTCTGGGGAACATACCGGCCAGGTGTGTATTTTGGAATGAAGCACAGGAGCACTAAATCGCTTACAACTGGTTTGATGTGGATTATCCCATCCCAAATTAGACCAGGAGATCCTAAACTGAGGTGAGAGCATTGGAGAAAACTGAACTGTCAACGTCAACGTATGACAAATGCTGGTTGCGTGCTAAAATGCTGCGTATATTTTATAAAAAATTGTTTACACATATTATTTACTACCTTACAGACACTTGTGCGAGCAGGGAGACAATTTGAAGAAATACGGATGGCTTGAACACGATGGTGTGAATTTCGGAGTTCAGGAAATACATGACACAAATATGAAATTGACGACCTCTTTTGTAAAGAGAGAGGGCGGTAAAAACGGCGGGGACTGGACTTCCAAAATTACTGTGGAACCTACGGTATGTAATTTCTACAAAATATTCAAGATCCATGTGTCTTTGTCTACATCGAACATCTTGCATTTCAGTTTCTTTCTCACACTGATGATGCTACTAAATAGGGTTCGAAAATTAACTTAGTACTAATTTTCTAATTTTCTAGATGGAAAGCAAGAAACCGGTTGAGGATGAAATGATTCTAATGTTCTACGTTGCATTAGAACCTGGACTTGAAGGACTATTTGAACCAGAACTCGAAGAAGAATACCTATCAGCTCTTCATGGAAACACGTCAGAATTGGGAAGCTTTATTGTAAGGTGTGTAACGTTATAATTTTAATTCGTTATTCTATTCTGGTTTGAAAATATCACTGTCCTGTCTTTTGGCATACGTATAATCAAGTACACAATTACCTGAGTTGGAATGAATTATATTGAATAGATTTCTGAGTGGAAACAACTTAATTCGAGGATCGCACCTAATTACATCCATTTCGTCAATGAATGAAATATCTGATGCAACGCTGGCAAATATAGTGGCTACCCGAGAAAATGGAAATGTATTATATTCCTTTGCGAAGCAGCAACATCAAATAGCAGGAAATCCCAACTTGTTTGTGTATCAGGTAATTAATATTTGCAACATAGCCCTTTATAGTGTGATGTAACTACACGATAATTGTAAGCTATGGCCTAGAATTCATTTATTGATGGATTTGTTTATTTATGGTTATTTTTTATTTCGGCCTAGGTTCACGTCAAGACTCCTTTTGCAGTGGAAGTTGTATTTGAAACATCAAGCTTTTACAACAGACCATCTATGCTAGCAGGAGAAGTTTACACCGACTCCTTAGAGAGTCATCGGTGAGATTAACTTAAAATATGAAACTAATTACAAACTCAGTTTCGTTCCGCCGTTGTTTCTTCCTCCTAATTCCAATAAATAATCTTTCAGGAAGCAATTCAGATCCAAATTCGATGGAACTTTCCACCTGAGTCAAAAGGGCTTCAACTCTTCTTCAATTCAGTTTGCACAAGCAGCTCTTAGTAATATGATTGGAGGAATTGGACACTTCCATGGGAATTCTAAAGTGCAATCAGTTCATAATGCTGCTCCAGTTCCCTATTGGTCGGCAAGTCTTTACACTGCAGTTCCATCCCGAAGTTTCTTTCCGCGTGGATTCTTATGGGACGAAGGATTCCATCTTCTGCTGATCAATAAATGGAACCCCGAAATCTCGCTTGATATTATATCTCATTGGCTGGACCTGATGAACATTGAAGGCTGGATTCCAAGAGAACAGATTTTAGGAGAGGAAGCCTTGCGTCGAGTTCCGGAAGAATATGTGGTTCAGAGGAACGACGTGGCCAATCCGCCAACACTCATCATTGCACTGGCAGATCTCTTGAGTCGACATCAGGACTGGTTGATTAAAAATCATCGACATACTTTGCACAGAATGTGGCCACGACTTACGGCCTGGTACAATTGGCTCAACAAAACACAAGCTGGTGAAGTTCCATCGAGTTACCGGTGAGTCCAAGTTTCTCTGTTTGCGAATAACCGAATAATTATGCTAACATTTTCAAGGCCTTCTAAGCAGCCTTTATTAGGTAGATAACTATTTTGTGTAGAAACCTCCAGATTATAATATTTTGTCAAGTTGACTTGGTTTGTTGTTAAATATACTAAAAATAAATGAAATCCCAGCTAAATCGGCAATTGTGTGAATGATAATTGACATTATTCGTTATTCCATGCAGGTGGAGAGGTCGAAATGAAACTACGGAGAGAGAGCTGAATCCTAAAACACTGGCTTCTGGTTTGGACGATTATCCGAGAGCCTCGCATCCCACCGAGTTTGAGCGTCATTTGGATTTACGTTGTTGGATGGCTGTGACGTCAAAGCTAATGAGTGACTTGGCGGAGTTGTTGCAGTATGATGGAAGCAAATATGCCACCACATTTCTGGCTCTCACGGATGAGTCACTCCTGGACCATCTCCACTGGTCCACTGAATTGAATACTTATGCCGACTACGGGCTTCATTCCTCAAAAGTTAAACTTCGAGTTCCGCCGATGGACCCGTCTAAGCAGAAGAAGTCTCCCAATTTTCGGCCTGAAATGACACGACAAACCATTGTTCCTTCAAAGTACACTTTCGTGGACATGTTTGGCTACGTGAGCTTATTCCCCCTGTTGCTCGGAGTTCTCCGGCCAGATTCAGAAAAGTTAATGCTTATTGTTAAGAAATTGGATGATCCCAAACTGTTATGGACTCCGTATGGCCTACGATCACTCGCCGCTAATGCTCCTCTTTACAACGCTCGGAATACAGAACATGACCCGCCTTACTGGAGAGGCCCTGTTTGGATAAATATTAACTTCCTAGCCATGAAGTCTCTACATGCCTATTCAAAGCATGGAGGAGATATTGGGGCTATGGCACACGACAAATACGTGAAACTACGTCAAGGGGTCATAGATAATATTATGCGTCAATACTGGCGAACTGGTTATATTTGGGAGCAGTACAGTGACTCTTCTGGGGAAGGGAAAGGCTGCAGACCTTTCACGGGTTGGTCTGCCCTGGTTGTGCTCATCATGTCAGAAGAGTACTAGAACATATCCAATCCAGGCACACTTTCGTATGTCTCTTGCTCATGCTAAAAATATGTATTATTCTTATGAAGTGAGCGAATTTACATACCAACATTGAATTGTGATTTAGATTACTCTAGCATCTTCCTCTCGGTCTATTGTAAATTATATTTACCAGTGAGACAAAGGTTAACAGTACAATAATACACAACCATTCTGTATGTCGTCTTGAATCCTACTTAGCATTTAACTTATTCCCTGCCTAGTCCAAAACTCCAAAATTGTATTCATCACAGGGAACGGTGTGTGAATAGTATTATAAAGTTTTTATTCCAGAAGAATAAACAAACAAGCTTACGCTATCCAATGCAACATATAACTTATTTGTTACAAAAGCCGACTAATGAGAGATTTGAATTAACAAGCCAAAAAACCCTATAAACCAAACTTTCTCCAGGCTGAAAAAAATACCGTACATAGGAAATTAGAGTAACACTGGTTAAATTAACTGGATGTGAATTGTGGAAACTAGGTTAAAAAGTTTTTCGATGAATTGCTCTGTGTCCATCATCTTCATATTCTCGTTTGGATACCCACATCTTCTTGAAAGTATCTAACGAGGCAAGAATAGAACCTCCGATCCACGTGGAATACAACCGTTCTTGGGGAGCCGAAATCTGCAAGTGAAAGGAACGAATGAATTATCAACGATGACCTGGACTACTACTTTACTACTGGAAATAATTAGTTAATACAGTTCGTACCTTAATCTTGGTGTCTTTAGCTGCCAATTTCCGCATTTCACTTAAGAGCCTATCTCCAAACCCCTGAATAATATTAAACTCATAATTAATCTTCCTTATTTAGTCTTATTTTTATAACCAATTTAATGTGAGAATTACGCGATATAAAGTTGATCCTCCAGATAAAACAATGTTTTGGTACAGAATGTTCCGTAGGTCCAAATCCGATTTTAGAATAGAATACAGAAGCACTTGATGCAAGCCTTCACATTCTTCTCCAAGTAAATCAGGACGAAACAATACTTCTGGAGCTCGGTATCTGGCAGGCCCAATCTAAGAACAATTAAACCAAGAATATGTCAGATCTTCGTTTAATAACGCCCAAATTAGTTGACCAACCTAGAACAATGTCACCAATGCCACAATAACTGAATTGTTCTGAAACTTACGTCCAGACTACTACCATCTGGCAGCTTGTAAATTCGCTTCTCTGCATCGCTAGCTTCCTCCTTCAAAGGATTTGCCGATAGAAAGCACTCTCTCTCCTTGATAGTCTTTACAATTTCAAACTCGGCCGAAGTTCTAAAGTTAACCCCTTCTTTACGGAGCAAGAGTCTGTAGTTAATAAGTAAATTACAGAATTTAGCAAAGCAGTGAATACAAAGATCTGAAATCCACATTGACTCATCTTAGGCACTAATACCTCAAATATTTGGTTACATCTCTTCCAGCAATATCCACTCTCATGATACTGTGTGGTAATGCAAATCCCTCATAAATGGGCACTGCGTGGGTTACACCATCCCCGGAATCCAAAACAACTCCAGTTGTTCGTCCTGTAGCATACCTATGAAGATTCGGGAGATTTAGGCCAGACACATTTATGGATTTGATCTTTACTGAATATACGATCTAACGCGTGATTACAATGGAATGGACTTACAAACTTAGCACTGCTTGCATTGACACGAAGAGTGCCGGAGCATTGAGGGTCTCGAAAAATATTTCAGCTGATTTTTCGCGATTCTTTCTTGGATTTAAAGGCGCTTCAGTTAGAAGAACAGGATGCTGAAAGACAAGAAGAAACTCATACAGATTTTTGCATAATACTCGTACAAGTCATTGTGATTTACTTTGAAAGAGAAAAAAGTTGTTGGTAAGCTATGCATGTAGTCTGTAGGTATTTACCTCTTCAGAGAATGTTTGAAGTTGTTCTTTGCTAAATACGTACTGCCAGATTCTTTCCATGTCATTCCAATCCGTCACAATCCCGTGTTCCATTGGATACTTAATAGCTAAAAGGCCTCGATGCTCCTCTGCTCTTGGTCCAATGAATACTTCGCCTTCCAAGGCTCCAGCCATAACTCGAACGTGTTTTGGTCTGCCAACACTAAAATATTGCATTGAGAAAATTCAAATACCATCCCTGAGTAAGTACTTACATATTTGAACTTCAATCAGTTATTCACTTACTAATTTGGAAATCTGGCTTTGGGCATTTGATCTCCTGCAAACCCTGCCTTGATAATTCCAGAACCCTGGAAATAGAGGCATTAAAACCATTTTGCATTAACTCCCAATACAGTGGTTTCTTAATTATCCAATTACATTATCATCATCCAATTAAGTTTTTAGCAATTTCCTTGGGACTCCGACTACAATGATGGTCCAAAGTACAAAATAGTACAAAGTACAACATTCCAAAAATTTCAACAATACAAAATACGACGCCATTATTCTTGCTGTAAAGCGTATTTACAATATGTATTTTCAAAATACTTATGTTCAGCCCATCAATGTCCATGGCCAGGAGACCGTAGAAACCAGGATGAGTCATGTCTCATTCATTTCATTCTCAGTGTAATGCAAAAGTTGTACGTCCTTTTCAACAAGAATGTTGAATTTGAATGTTACTATACATAGTTGCTAGTATTGAGTGCTTACATTGTCGATGACGACGGGTTGATTGACCAACTCCATTGGGCCAAGTGATGGGGTCAAGGAAGGAGTGACGATATGGAGAAACGGCCGAGTTTGGACACAATATGACAACAAAAGTCAAAAGTTGAAATTCTCCCAGCAACAACCTCAACTTGCCACCTCCTTTCAATCATCAGTCTCAACTTCAACTCAAAACGCAAGAGGCAGGGACGGACGGCGGCGGCAGGATGACAGGGACACGAGAATTTGAGTTGAGAGAGCGCCTAAGTGCAACCAGTTGAGATCGGCCCACGCCAGGTGACAGTAACAAGGCACAAATTAGTCATCAATAACGCGGGGATTTATTTTCTGCATATTTGCATAATGATATTAATAATGCTTAGTTTTTCAGCCTGATGCTGGCATGTCGAATCTTCCGATAGCACCGATGATGATCAACTGATCAACGTACTCCCAAATACATCTGATTCGATATTCCGATTTTTATTTAATATTTGCATGTTCCATGCGAATATGCATATTAATAAATAGCATATTGGTGAATATTATCCATATTTTTACACTTTCGGCGTAGAAAACAAGGGTAATCGGAAACAAAAATATGTAGACATTTTCCAAAAAGATTAAAAATGATGTAATTATAACAAAGAGGTTATTGACCTAAGACTTCGGCTCATACAATGTCTACCGCAGTTTTAGATATAAACCTCTTATGATTTTATGTTACATAATTTTTTTTGAAAAACATATTTAAAAAATTCGGTTTTTATTTATTTAAAAACCAGTTTGACAAAATATATTTGCCAGAGTGACCGAGCATCTTTGGGATCACGCTTTACACTGCGATGTACTGTTCGTTTTCGTTATCGACTAAATCGACACGGTTAGTTTACGATTGACGCACGGGCTAGTCTCGTGTGAGCTTACTTTAAATAGTGGATTCTTAATTTTAAATTCTTGGTTTAGGAAAATACGATTTCTCGCTAATTGCTGTGCAGTCGTTGAAAATTTGATAGGAAAAGGCCCTCGATAAAGAAAGAAATACTAATCTATTAATCTTGAGCTAACGGATTTATTACAGTGAATTTTTAATTAATTTTCGTAAATTGTATTTTAATGTAAATTGGGTACTTACACGTAACGTGTGAACTGAACAATGGGAAATCAGAGTTTCAATTCACCAAATATTCCCCATAAAGATAAGCCCTACTAAAATGTTGACTAATGTGTTTATCCACGTTCTTATTTACTGCCTATATTGATGTTCAATAAATATGAATTTCATAAGCACAGGTAATACCAATTTTCACCACTTTATGCATTCTTTTGTTGAAGTATCCAACCCATTCACTGCATGTAATGCAATTGAAATATTATTATTTCTCCGTTGTACTTGGTTGCACTCTGCATCGGGTTTGATTTTGTTTTTTGTTGATTACAGTTTAGTTTATCCGCCTATAACGCTAGTAACAGTTAACAGTAGGGTAGTTTAACATGCAACGTGTTCTAGTGTATTCTGACATTTAGCCTAATTCCCTGTATGCAAGTTTGCTCTCGAAGTCGAAACAAAGATTTGACAATTTGTTTAACCGTAAGTATAGGTCAAATGGTTAAAATTACCCTAACGTCAATGTCGAAAGGTCAAAATGAGCTAACATGAATAGGTAAAAAGATAAAACCTAAAATGGGAGGGTGGGATTAGCCTTCAAGATATTGGTTTTCGACCCAAGGTCAAAGGGTCCAACTTTGACCCAGGTCAAGGTCGAACGGCAACACTATGGCACATACATTTTATGAAATTGGGTTTTGGATAGGAAAGATACACAACACAGGTTAGTTCAGTTCACGGGTCGGTGTAGGTGTCGGTATTGTGTTTTTCAGTGTGAGCTTAGGTTTGACTTGGACATTCGGAGTTGGTTTTGAGAATTTGGCATTCTACCTAATTTCCTGTACGTTACGTACGACGGGCTTTCAGCAGTAGTCCATAATATTATTAGTCTGGAGCTTTTTTCTTCTTTTTAATGCTACAGTTTCTACAAACTTTATTACTATTAAAATAAAATGTGATTACGAGGACAGTAAAATCTATTTGGTTTGAGGTCATCATAAGTACAGGTGAAATTACAGTCAATCAGGAATAAAAATATCGTCGCGGATAAGAGCGTAATTAATAACGTCCGCCCAACTGTACTACAAATATCCTGCTGTCAACTAATACGCACTAAAAGAGCTACTGATGGATTTTAACCGGCCGTATCTTCAAGTCTCCAAATTGTGCAGACTTTATCATAAATTGTACAAATACTGGTAAAACGAAGACAAAAAAAAATAACAACAAAAAATCGAAATTAAAAATAAAATGTTTCTCGAAAAACCGAAAAATCAACCCGAAGAAGGAAGAAGGTTTTCATTGGAAGGGACCTTGTTGTCAGCATTGGGATTGGTATTGAGAGGAACACGATAGCCTCTCTTCATGTCCCGCAATTTTGACTCGAAGTAGATGGGAATTGGCTTTAGAAGTGGATCAGTTGACCGTGTTGGAGCAGACAAATACGAATCTATTTGCTCATCGACATTCTGGGCCAAGTCTTCAGTTTCCGTCTCAAGAAGTGCGGATGCGTCCTCTGGTTCAGTGCAGGAATCGAGATCTGCGAGGACGGCAAAGTCCCTTTGTACTTTGATTTTTCGATGCGGATCAGCCAGGACATGATAGTGAACCCTAGCCAATGGAATTGTCTCGGGAATATCTTGCTTCTCAACCAAGTTTTCGCTCTTCGGAGTATCTGAAAATTGTTCGGCAAGGCTCTTCAAAGGGTCGAAGTTCGTGAAGAGAATTCTGTTCCGAGTGCTCTCCCTCAGTAAGTTGACACCACCATCATTTAAGACCTTGCCTGGAGCTGGAGGAAGAAATTATGGAAGTAATACAAACTGGAAAAACATTATTGCGTCAATAGGAATATAATTGACAAGCATGAAAACTTTATAGGTAAACAGGTTAGGTGTATAGCCTGTCAGGTTAGCATTTTCGCCTAGCAATACCTACACAACATTTTGTTGGTGCCAAAATTACAAACCGCCATGAGCACATACCGAACGATATTCGTAAAGTTAAGCATTATGCTGAACTGACTGAAAAGGCGAAGGAAGATCCTACAAGAAACAAGAACAATATTACTTACTCATTGATCTGCATTTTCCAAGAAACACTTGTCTATTCAAATCAGGAATCAGGCATAGTTTACCAGAAAGGTCATCAAATTGGCGCACTCGGACTGTCCAAATAGTTTGTCCCTTAAATACAGAGTACGAAATATCATAATAAACAAAATTTGCATCGCACGAACTTACATCATACAAAACATAGCTCATGGTCAATATATTTATTATTTCGAATGCAGGAGTAAAATAAGAAATCTTACCAAATACTTATCCGATGCCATAAACTTCAGTTCAAGGGCTTTCTCCAGCGTCAACTCAATGAACGTCGCAGATGCTTTCCCGTCCCAGCGCCTGTCTGCTGTAGAGTAGTGGTCCACTTCTTCGCTCAACTCAAGCTTACACAGTACTCCAGTAGCCGGAAACTCCATTAATTCTTTTGTCATGTATCGCATTTGCCTGTAGCCTACGGCAGCGAATACAGCCCAATCAATCAAGTATACCTGAAGGGATGAATGTAAAAGTTTGATTTACAGCATACATCATTATCTGAGGACGAATAAACAATATCTTTCTGCGTTTAATTTCCGTTTACCAGAAAAGTGTTCCTCAGTATTGGTTTGACTATAGTTGCTCGTTCCCATTCTTTCCGATGAAGCACAACGACAATTTTCCCACACTCCAAACGACTAGGCAAAACCTTGAACTTGGTCACGTCCACTTCTTTGTAGAACTTTCTGAAAATGATTTGAATATTTTTAATGAGCTAAGTCAATTCTAAGAATTTTGAGCCACGTACAAATACAGATATATGTGTATGTATTTAACACTTACTGAAGAAAAAGGTTAAACCTCAGAAATGGCCGATAGTACTGACAGTGAATGACACCAAACAAATGTGGGCTACCAAATTCCCCTGCACTGAATAGGCTCACATCACCAATTCTGATTCCATCACTGTAACGACGCACAAGGCTTCCATCCATTGAACAACGTGGTGGAATTACAGGAGCTCGACGTATCACCGTAGGTGCAACACTCGGCTTGCGGGGTGGAGCTCCAACGGTCTCAATTTCTCCAAAGTATATGCTCCTGTCCAGGACCTTCCCGGGTATTCCAGTCACAACAGTTCCGGGTTCCAAAATGTGAAACTTCTTGTTCTTCCATTTTCCTAGACAAAAGCGAACAAAGGCTTCATGACTTTCAAAACCCCAGTCTGAGTAATGGAATACAGGAGTAGGAACGCCTTGCGCATCAACATCCGTCGTTTCTGCCAAAAACCTCTCAAACTTCTTCCAATAAATATCTGTTAGGGACAGCAGTGGAGACAGGAGAACCACCATAAGGCGATATTTGCGCCAAATTCGGCTCATAATCGTGAGCAAGTCGTCATAGATTTCCGAGACATGAGCAGGGAATAGAATCTCCTGATTCAAGTGCCTGGGGCCGACAGGTGGGAATTCTCGCTCGATCTGGATCCAGAAAAAATCCTTTTCTTCCTGAACCATTTCCGAGTAACGAGTTAAAAAGAAGGTTTCCAAGTCCGGGACATAGCCAATGTACTCTTCAAAAACTCGGACGAATTTGGAAAAATGAATTCCAAGCGGGTAGCGCATGAGACACTCCTGAATCCTCTCTGCCAACATTTGACACCTCACGTCTGGGATTAAGTAAGAACCGGTAATGTTCATCTTAGGGTCAAACATTCCCAGTGTGGTTAATTGACGACAGAGCACGTGTTGATCCGAATCATCGTCGTCGACCTTGATGCTGTAAATCCCTTGATATTGAATCTCTCCTTCAGGCCCACTGGCAGATTCCTTAGCCGCTGCAGCCGAAGAAACAGTATGAATGCAAGTTGGGTCCAGTTCTGGGCGTGGAATCAAATAGTGATCCGCTCCATAGGGATTGGTGACTGGATTCATATCAAAACTGGCCAATTCTTCTGGAGTGAAGCAGTTGTCAAGGATTCTGTGAACTTCTTCAGGGCGCATTGGAGTCTTTTCTTCCTCTTCATAATCCATTTTCATGAAAATCCTATCCCCACGGGCCTGGATATTCTTCAACCATCCCTCGAGTTGTTCCACTCTGAATTGTTTGTACTCCGAAAGTTGTTCGGCCATTGGGCCAGTCGATGGGCAACCAGGAGCGGTTGGACATGGTCCATACAGAGCCACAAATTCTTTCAGTAAGAAGTTCCAAGTCAAGTGTTGAATAGTGAGAGTGGGTTCTCCAGCGATGTAGGCTTCATAAAACTTGCCCTCTTCCAACCTGTCCAGCAACTCACGGTAATCCTGATAAAGATCTGGGTCAAAAGACGCACTCGCCAAACTTGGAGGCCGGATATCATTATCGTCTAAGCCGCTGCTGCTGTAGCTATCAGGAACAATTTTGAGACCTTCCTTATACTCTCGAGTAACTCCAAGTGCTGCTGGATTGACAATTCTATCACTCAAATTATGAACATTAGTTCTTCCTTCAGGATCTGGCTCCCGGTCATCTGTCAAAAATAACGAGCATTATAAGTATTAAATATACGTATACATTTTGTGTTTTTGTAGCCGAGGATGGTCAGAAATCGGAATTGGTATTCCAAAATCATAAATCATAACCATAAACCAAATATAATGATGGATAGCTGGTATTTCATTAGGATGACACAATTCAATATGGACACCAGAAATGAACCATTGTGTAATAATATCCGCCCAACGTCAATTGATCCACGTCAGATTAGACAAGGTTTTCAGAAAACGCTGAAACTAAATTCCCGTTGCATTAGCATAACTGAAGTAGTACAACGCACGGGGACCAATTAATAACAAACGTTATAGACACTATTGACGTAGAATTATTTTATCTGAGTGCTTGCTGATGACTGATGATAATCACCAAATATTTACCTGATAACTTGATATGATACCGTAGAAGCGATGGAAATAAAACAGTTTAAAAAAAAAATACTTGTTTTAAAGTTTTAAAACATTTATTTAAAACATGTTTTAAACACCAAAACACACCTTTTTGAAAATAAAAACATGTTTAAAACACATGTTTTAAACAATGTTTTAAAACATTTGTTTAAAACACTCCATCCCTGTACCGTATTCACTCCAATGCGCCTTTACATTACCGTCATATTTAGCACACTTAGCAGTTTACATCACTGCTCTGAATTGAAGAGAATTTGATTAACATTTATGGGTTCTTACGATGTATCATATTATCACGAAGGTACTGTAACTGAAATTATGATTATTGGTAAATAATTAAATAAATAACAGTAACACGTAACACATTCCAAACAGCAAAAATGATGTTTTAAGTCAATGAACTTCTCAAATTATTCTTTAATAGATACAGCTAAGCAGAAGCCAGAAATATAGGACACATATAAGTCCTTTATCTACATTTGTATGTATTTATGCATACCCTACACCACTCTGATCCAAATAATCATGCACCTGTCTACGGGCATCACGGATCGCGCTACACAACGCACTACAATAAAATACAAACATCAACAGTAGTTTATAAAGCCTCTGTTGCGTATTATGCAAAGTAAGTGTATTTCTGAAAATGAAACATATTTAACAAATCTGGATGTTTTTGGTCACTTTCGAATATGGAAATCCTTCCATCTTCATTTCAACATTATGTTTATACGAAAAGCTGTCTTACTCAAGAAAGAATGGTAAACCGCTCCTGGATGGTTGTCTTAGGTTAAACAAAGTAGGCCCCAATATATATCCCAATATATTTAGAGTATCCCGATCCCGATAGATAAAGATAGTTAATTTGCATCTCTCATTTTAGAGGTTCGTTTAGTTTTAGTAATTCAAAGTAGGTCAAGTAGGTTTCATATCAGGAAATTAAATACATACTCAGGTCTAATTTTTTTGTGATTTTCGGGTGTTTCGGAAACCTAACCTACCCTAATTAATTTAATATTACTATTTACGATTTTACACGACCTTGCAAGTAACATTCTAACCCTGACAATGACTTTTCTGCTTGCGGGGATTGTTGTAGTGCGGGATTTCGGTTGCGGAGATTATTGTTGCGAGGATTATTGTTGCGGGGTTTATCACCGGCTACGGTTAAATTACAATGCATAATGCACGACAGGGATACTAGCAGCTTCAGATCATTGGCACTGGTACAGTTGTCCCAAGAAAAAACATATTGCCATAGTTTTGTTGCAGCATGCGATCTCAGAATGCGACCCGTATCGTATACGACAACAGTAAATGTATATGTATATTTGTAGTACTAAAAATTAATTGGTAAGTATATCCGGCAAATCTACCAAAGCTTGCCTGCGCATACACCATATTATTTTTAAAATGTTTTACACTCTTTCCGACGGTGCTGCACATTTCCTTTAAATCTCGAAAAATGAATGCGATCAATTTTTCCGTATCTTTTTTAAACTTTTCACTGAAAACGTTAATATTCCATTAAAATACACACCCCGATAGGACAGAACGTGTCCATTAAGAATCAACGTTTAAGTAATTTGATCATATGTGCAAACGACCATGTTACAACGACAAATGCATAAAAACTACAAAAAAATGTAACATATTACGCAATTCCTGGACGAAAGACGAAACCGAAACCAATAAAACTGAGCGATCGTTGAAACGATCAAGAAAAAATGACAATTATTTTATCTAAAAGACAAACAAAATTGCGAATCCAAATCTGAATGTCAAGCATTTTTCAAATTCATAATTGATAAAGTAAAATACGAATATTGAGCATTGAGCTTACAGCGTTCGGCATCCTGTTTACGTATCAGTTCACGCAATCGGTCATTCTGATAATCCCCATATGCCCAATCAGCGTCGCTATCGACCATGATGAAGTCCAGTCCAAATACGGGATCAACACCAACACAGATCAGAAAGAATCCAAGTGGGAACTCACGCCGTCACGGTCACTGTTGTGCTACAAACAAAGTCGGCATTCGGTGTCGGTAACCAAAACACAAGCGGAAAGAGCAACATCGAGGATCCAATGCACCATTACAGTAAAACATTGAACCCCCGTCGTCGGTTGAGTTTCTCAAGTTAATGAAATTATTCTGAGGTCGAAGCCAAGTCCAGTCCAGCAAATATTTAAATATGTACGTATACAAGCCAAGACAGTGCGAGCGCGGGGCTTTACTACACTGCATTATTATTTGGATTGGAAGTACAGGCAAAACGTACTGGAACTGACTTCTTTAGAATTTATAATAAAAAAACGCGCGTGTGTGACATTAGAGAAAACAAGATAGCGACACATTCCAGGTTCCTGAAAATTCTAATTATGAAAGGCAAGCGTCTAGTGTCAAGTCGCCAGGGTTACTTTTACGATACGAAATATAAAGTACATGGTAATGAATATGTACAGTACATACATAGACATTATTTTAGTGAAATATTTGTGGTTCGGCATTCGGCATGCGGTAACGCGGAATCGATGCAACTACGGTTTTGCTAGGTTTCTTTATTCAGTATTTAATCTTTCTGAACAACAACGCGAAGGTTGTTTACGAGCGTGGTCGGTCAATTATTGCCCGTAGGTTTGATTTGCCAAAAAACAATTGTAGTTGACTAAATTTTTTTTTGAATAACAACCAACGTTAGGTGAATTAGGTAAGTTAACATCAACATTAGTTAGGTTAGGTTCAGACCCAGTATTAGCGTGCAGATTTTGCATATTCCAGCCTTTTCGTGCATATTTGCATATTTCTGCATACTTTTCTTTTTTTTTCGTCATATTTTTACATATTTAACCCTAAATCGTGTTGAAAATCCATAAATGTGAATGCGTAAGCGCTCGGAATATTACCTACTTGTGACGTCCGGCTTACAATTTTTAACAGAGTAGAAGTGTGTATTTTATAGGGTTTAATTTAATGAGTATTTTGCGTTTTAGCTTGTATATGTGTATAAAGACCCGTGAACTAAACTAACCCGTGTATCCTTCCCGTATTAAACCCCAGTAATACCTTTGAACTTAACCAACCCGTGTATTCTTTCCACACCGAAAACCGAAACCCCGTGTATCCTTTCCCCTACGAAACCCAGTACAGACCAGTGAACTGAACTAACCCGTGTACCCTTTCCTCACAAAAACCCCTTAATACGCGTGAAATAACTAACCCGTCGCGTGTATCCATTTCCCTACAAAACCCAAGACAGACTCGGAAACTGAAACTGAACTAACCTGTTTACCCGTTCCACATCAAACCACAGTAATACCCGTGAAATCAACCAACCGCCGTCTATCCTTTCCCCACCAAAACCCATACCAAACCCGTTACATGATTACCATATTTTTTGGTCATAGTTTGTCCCTTTGACCTAGACCTGGGTCAAAGTTTGACCCCCTGACCCTGGGTGAAAACCATTAGCTAATCCCAGCCTTCCGTTTTAGTTTTTATCTTTTGCCTAATCGTGTTTGCTCATTTTGACCTTTACGCCTTAGGGTACATCAAAATCAAATCTAAATTTAGGGTCAAAATTTGACCTTGGTCATGAGTTGCTTAGTATCTATTCCCCGCGTTAGTTATTTTTAAGTTTCTTTTGTGTACAGATACAGATTGCCCATTCTGTCGCAAAATGAGCAAAAAGATGCCATAAAGGCTTTTGTTTTTGGTTTTTTGGGTCACTTAAGGGTCACAGGGTGACCGATACTTCATTAGGCGTCTCGGGTCATTGCGAACATTTGAAGCTATCAACCTCCCCTGTACCCCATCCCAGTGTAGAGATAATCCCGGACGGGCAGGCGGACGGAAATGCCAAAATATATAATAGATTTTGGCGTACTTAATTATGCGCATATTTTGGCATTTTTTGAGTGCATATATTCCGCCCTTTATTTATCATGTTATCGCTATCATGTTTGCATTCAAATACAGCTATGCTTCAAGTATGGTGAAAAATGAGTAGGTACCTAAGTACGTCAGCAGTAATTCTGTTACTATGAACATTATTTATCGCTTTGGTTTGGGTTTGGGTGGATAGGTATCAGGTATCTTGTATCTTATTCATAATCGATTGTAATTACCACGAATAATACTCAACGTAATGCTTCATTTGTAGAATCACGTTCAGTGTAAATGTAAAAGTACATAGAATGCAAATTCGCTGTGAAAGCTGTGAGCTGTGAATGAGCCAAACACCGAGTTTACATAGGATGGAATCATGGATGAATTATTGGCCGAATTTAATTGGAAACTACTAAAAACCACGCCCACGCTCGACGTGGGCATGGGCGTGGTGACTATGTTGCCAGATGTACGAACTACTTTTGCGGACGTGGGCGTAGATTTGGTCAGAGATTGGCCTAACTACTCTGGGCGTGGGCGTGGGTTGGGAGTGGGCGTGGATTTGGTCAGAGCTTGCTTGGCCTAACTACTCTGGGCGTGGGCGTGGATCGGGCGTGGGCGTGGATTTGGTCAGAGCTTGGCCTAACTACTCTGGGCGTAGGCGTGGATCGGGCGTCGGCGTAGATTTGGCCAGAGCTTGGCCTAACTGCTTTGGGCGTGGGCGTGGATCGGGCGTGGGCGTGGTTCGGGCTTGAATGTAGATTGAGCATGGATTTGACCAGAACTTGGCCTAACTATGGGCGTGGATCGGACGTGGGCGTGGATTGAGCGTGGATTTGGCCAGAACTTGGCCTAACTACTTTGGGCGTGGGCGTGGTAGGGCGTGGATTTGGCCAGAGCTTGACCTAACTACTTTGGGCGTGGGCGTGGTTCGGGCGTGGGCGTGGATTTGGCCAGAACTTGGGCTAACTACGCTGGGCGTTAGCGTGGATCAAGCGTGGGCGTGGATTGGGCGTGGGCGTGGATTTGGGCAGAGCTTGGCCTATCTACTTTGGTCGTGGGCGTGGATTGGGCGTGGTTCGGGCGTGGTTCGGGCATGGGCGTAGTTCGGGCGTGGTAGGCGTGGATCGGGCGTATCAGGCATTCTTCTCGCAACTTGGTTTCGCTTCCGGCTGAGCATGGAAAATTTTATTGAGATCCACCACGATTTTACACGCGGACTGTGCTACAGGGTCATAAACTGGCGCTAAAATTTCCTAATTATTTTTACAAGAAAATGCTTAATTCCAGATTAACGTTACACACGTCTAATTTTGAATTCTAATTTGAATTAACCGATACAATTTATTTTTTTAATAAACTCCTCGGATAAAAGCACATAGTTCAGAATTAAGATTATATCATAACAAAATTCATATTAAAACAATTTTTCTAATAAAATAGTTTACAGCACGTAAACATAATGATAGAATTGTCTGTTAATTAAGCATCGAATTGCCGGCTTTCTAAAATATGTAAGTTAGTATCAAGATTCCCAATTCAGTACAGCTCATTCAAAAGAATCAGAACTATTTTCTTTCTCGGCTTCTTCTTCCTCCTTTTTAGGTTTAGCCGTAAAAGTAGAGAAACCCTGAGTAGTTGTATTACTTTCATTCTCGTTTTTAGCAATGTCGTCGATAGGGCCAATATTTTGATTTGAAATTGGATGTATATCGAGGTCCACGTACTCAAAAGGGATATAAAAGTCTGCTCGTAGAATTGGTCGTGAAATCACTCTAAGAGCCTTGTTCTGGACGAAATCAATTTATCGGCAATTAGTACTAAAACTAAGCCCAACATAAGTAACCCGCTAATAAGGATAACAACGACATAACCATTACCTAGCTTTGATAAGTTAGGAGTTTCGCTACATGACTTTAGCACGTAAACAATGTCGAACCGGCCATTAACATGAACGTTACAGCTTGCGGTTATTTGGAGTGTGTTATGATTAAGTTTGGGAGCACTTTCTTTCATAAGTGATATGATGGTCTTGTCATAAAAGCTGGAATTTGTTGCTGAGTTGAGTGACTGCTGAGTTTTTTAAACGAGTTTAAATAGTTGTCAATTGCCTTCACTATTGTGAGGCATTCTTTCTTTTGCAATGAACTTTTGAGTTATTTAGCTTTTAACAATATTTGGCTTATATCATCTCTAAGACTTTGTTCATGTTGAATTCTACGTAGTGCGTGTTTCAATATTTGTAATAATAATTAAAGTATCACGAATGTAGGTTGAGTTCCTTTTGTTTGTCTCAGCTACCACACTTAGTTACTCGAATTTGTAAGATTGTTCTCCATAGAGACATTCAGTAGGCACTTCGATCAACATACAGATTAACAACGATCAATTCATTTCACTTCAGCTTCCGCTTTATAATTACCTGTTGATAGTATGCACTTTCTTGTCGCTATAGAAATCTATGAACTGCTATAAATTGTTTTGGGAATTGAAAGAAATTAGGAATATAATATGAATTGTCTTCGTCGCACATTGTTGGAATACCCTCAAATTTGTGTTATAGTATACCTTACATTGGCAGATTATTCCATATGAGGAATGCAAATACAGCTTACACTCGCAATGAAATATACGTTGGAAATCTTTCCTGAGCCGAAGCTTGGACTCCTGTGCGGACATTATCTTCGAATCGTGTTCGTGCTAATCATATTGTATCGCACGCAATAAATTATAATAATAATAAATAATAAAATAACGTTCAAGATTAATTACTACTGTTTTTTATTTAAAAGAATCCAGATTTGGTCATTTAGCCAATACACCATTTGTTACGTACTCACTCAAAGCAATTCCTCACCATTACGAAGTGTGATCGTAATTTACGACGCCTATTCAGCTAATACGAATTTAGCATTGCATTGCGTCAAAATACTCGCTATTACATGAAAAACTATTTAACGTCATCATAACTTTTCCTCAAAGTATTTTTTCAAGCATATAATCCTAACACTTTTGTTTGTTAGCAATACCGTCTACATTATATCCAGTACACCATAGGTTGCTAAACCATTCACCATTTTCCTGTTCACGACAGAAAAGCCTATATAGACTTTATGACAACGATACACATATATATAGTTTTTTACAGTAATTCTATCTAATTTATTGTTATTGTCGTACGGCTTCTTTGGTCCTTTCATGATTAATTGGGCGTCTTCAAGTATAAAATCGAATTTTTAATCCTGTTCTAATCAATTGATGAAATTTCTCTCCAGAAATCTCATATAACGGCGCGTACTTTATGATCTGTCTAAGTCGAACTCTAAAGTCTCCATAAAGCTACAACTATATCATCTAGTCACGGACCATCCCGGTTTGCTCTCCAAAGATAAGTTTGGTCTACTCACTAATTATTATTCAAGCATTGTAAGTTTTATGTATGTATGTGTATGTATTACAGGAGGGGTTTCAAGTGTTTCTTAGATAGTCTCTCCCGTTCCGCTGCTCAGGATGGCATTGCTACCTTTGAAAATCTTTATCGTTATCTCGCTGACCAGACCCGCTTATCGGGCCCATTTCAGGCTCTCCGTTATGTACGACCTTACTACGCCGCATTCCAGTCTGGCCGTGGTGAGCCGCATTCCAAACGTACATCCCTTTCAGGTGCATTTGGGGCCTCCACGAGCCTACAC
>JAQFXY010000137.1:0-54207 GCA_034693865.1 Ceratophysella sigillata
TGAAACGTTCGGATCTTCAAAATTGTCGGATTCATATGCCCAACAGTCCTTGACGCTCACATCATACTGCCTCTCTTCATCTTTCAAGTAAATTAAAATACTCAGCTCTTCCCCAATTCCAATTTGTCCAGTGATAGGCTCCGTCTACATAAAACATCAAAGTAACTTATTTAATTGTATGCAAATAAAATCCAGACAGCGTGTTGAACAGTGACAAGATATCACTTTGAAAAATTGAAATCGTATACAGGATTTGAACCGAATAGACTTTTGAATACATACACTACTATCTCTGTGTAAATAAAACTTACATTTGGAAATGTTCCCTTTTCTATCGCCATCCAGCAATCCAGAGCGTCGCTCTTGATTGGCTGGTGGCGAATATCCAGCATGGATACACTCAAAGGTTTGAACACAACGGTCTTGCCATGTTTACTAGGATCATTGGAGTAGCTGCAAGATATCCTGCGGGCTATGTCCCAAACTTCTTGAACATCTTCGTCCATTTGAAATACGATAACGTTACTAATGCTCTTGCTAATGTCCTGGTGTACGGTGCCACAGTCGTCAGAAGGGACTCTAAATGAAAGTTCTCTTGAACCACTGTTTGCCTCAACGAAACTGGAAAAATATACATTTTCAGAGATTATATTTGCTATGTTAGGTTAGTAGCATCACCGTAACAGTTAATTTCATCATTTTCCGAGCTTTGTTTTCGAATTTCCAAACTTACCGGCATTTAGAATTAGAAAAGTGACCTTTGCTGTATACGACACCATTAAATGGGGCGTCGAAATTCACCGTGATAGTAATTTCAGTATTAGAACACTTGGTTTCTATATTTTCAATCTTTGGTTGACTATGTAACTGACGATCACTATCGGAAGAAGGCCGGCGACTCAGGTCCCGTGGCCCATATTGAGAATTGGCATTCCTCGTTGAGCTAGTGAGTCTCCGACTTTCATGCTGAGCTGAGGCGATGGATATCTAATAAAATAATTAACATCTTGATAGGGTTATATTGAATTGTATAGCTGTAAAAATACAAGTTAACCGGGAATCCATATTTGGTAAAATATGTACACTACCTTTTTCTCAGATTCGATTAGACAAATATTCCACTTACCCAGAACAATGCTACAAAGAGCCAGCAAAGTCCGAAGCTCGTCATGACGCTGAAGCTAAACGCTTCCTTTCTCTACCGGCTGACAGCCTAGAAAATACAAAATCAGACACTACAGTTTGTATACGTGTTGCAAATTGCAAAGCATTTACTGTACATTTAGTCCAAGCAGCAAGTATTTAATTCAGAGAATCAACAGTCCATATACCAATTTGTCTCATCATCCTTGCAGAGCAGAGCCCGGAAATGCGTGTAAAAACATTTTTTTGTGCTACGGTGGTGTATTGGTAGCGTGCGTAGTGTACAATACCTACCAGATAAGCCTATTTAAAATGGATGTCATTCTACGCACATGCTTTACCCAGATTTGACACATGAGCAACATGAATAATTTCAAAAGTATTTTAAGTTCCTATAGATATTAATTAATAATTCTTCGATCTCACAGATCTACACGGAATATGTGCCTATTTGAAATGGACACCATTGCATTATTTTGTTTCACCAGATTTACGCATGGAAACGCCAGGAATGATTTCCAAACCATTTGAAATGCCAATAGATTCACAAAATGTGCCCTCTTAAAATACATGCCATTGTATGTTCATGTTTCACCAGAATTTACGCATGCGAACACCAGGAATAATTTCAAAGACATTTGAAGTGCCAACATATAAACGAAATATAAGCCTAGTTAAAGTTAAAATGGATGCCATATTCCACGTTCATGCTTCACCAGATTGTCACATGCGAACGTAATGAATAATTTCAAATTTATTTTTAGATATTTTAGAATATTATATTCCTTTAATCCTCTCTCACTTAACTCACTTCACATAATCCGTCACCTTGTGGGTGTTTCTACTTTTTTTTCTCGTGCTCCCCCTTGCTCTAACCATGGTCAGAGCAAAATTTTCACTTAACGAGAGTGGAGAAAAGTTCATTATATAACTTGTCCAAGCATTAGTCTCTATTTTGCACAGATTGCCGATTCTTTCACTTTTTAGGGTTTTTGTGTCACTCACTTGACCTGGGTCAAGACGAGCATTTTAAGCAATCATGCTCGCTCTTACCCCTACCAGGTAAAAGCTAACTACTAACTGAACGCTTACAGTGTCTTTTGTGTTAAATACTGGTTGTATTTTTGGGAAAGCTAACTCATCGTTTAAAACTCATTTTGCTTCAAAATTAACAGTAATTTTGAAAAAATAGCTGAACGCTTAAAATCACTTTTTTCAAATTTGGGTGTATTTTGGATAAACTAACAGAACTCTTACGATGTGCTTTGTTTAAAACATTGGCTGTATGTTTGATAAAATTATGCGTTATACTGCCAAACTTAAAACACGACCTGAATCAATCGACCACCTCAAAAATTACTGTTTTGATTTGGATTCAAAGATTTGACTTTTAATACAAGAGTTTATTTAGGTTTTTAATTTGTTCTGGTGCTAACAAGAAATATAAAATAGTTACATGCAATTAGCATTAGCACGACAGCAAACAAGTAAGTAGGAAGTCAACTGGAAAACCCAGATTGACATTTCACTGTGCCGTTGTCGACGTAGGAAGTTAAAACCATGCTTTGGAATTCGTCATTTGTTTTAAGTGATAAGATGTCTAGCTACAGCATTTCCAATGCAACCGATTTATTCGTCATTTGTTTTAGGTTATACGATTTTTGGAGCCTTTCAAATACAAGAACAACATACGTATTTTGACACCTATCGTGGCATTTGTAGTTATTGTGAATACGCGTGCATGCTATACGTTTTGTCACTAAAAACAAATAAGTACACCAAAGACCAAATACAAGAATTAGTAGTGTTAGACGTTATCGGATACTAGGAAATAATAATTCACTTCATGCTAGAAACTTAGGTAGTGTGGGATCTACTGTGTTTTCCTTTTTACTTGTATTCCAAATTCCCTCCGCCTAGTTATCACATTGTGTATGCATACATTTTAAGGAATATAGTTTGAAGCAAACGGCCAACAAATTAAGGTAAATGTTGGAAATGCATAAAGTGCATAAAGCATTTAATATTATTCAGATTCATGAAATGAATGTGTAAATGTCGAGTTCCTCTTCTTATAATTATTATTGGACCAACAGAAACACGACCAACGCCAACCACTGTATATTGATATGTAAATGTAAACCATAGTTTACCATACCACAAATGCTTGCAAGTCATCAATAAATCGAAAAATATAAATAGACTGAATAGTCTAAATTGAAGGAGAGTCGGAAGTTGTTCTCCTGGAATAATGTGTGACATTCTGTCGGTCGAATTTGTGTTGTGAGTTTGTTATGCTACCCGAAATCCGGCGCGGTTTTGGTATGGTTTTGGTATATAGCCATGTTTTTGCGGTTACTGTTTTTAATGTTTTGAAGTTCTTATGATTTACGTTTCATATCAGATATCGTATATGATTGATAAAACCATTCCATCAAACTTTCAGTTTATTCCTTCTTGTAAATAGCCCTGTTTCGTTTTCGTATCTGCGAATTCATCTATACCCATGCTTGCACCAGACCAGAGACAACACAAATTCGGATTTCAGAGCAATGCATGTGTTACGGTTTGTATGTAAGCACGGTTCGTTTATAAACAAACCGGTTCATATACATACAATCATTTCTGCGGCTTAAACGTCCAAACGTGGCTTCTAAACTTTGGCGCCCTTTCCAACATTAGTCATTGTTCTAATTATTTAAAACCTAACTTTTGTATACATACCGTCTGTAATGATAGATTAATGTCGTATTTAATGTTAAATGATGTAATCTTTATTTTTTCTGCTACGCGAGGTGTTGTGTCAATATGATAAGTAGCTATTAGAAGGGATTTGTAATCAAATAAATACTTAAGTAAATACTCTCCCAGAATAAGCGTTTTCTTAAAGCTATGATTTAAAGCGCCGGATATTAAATACCACTCTGCATGAAAAATAATAAAATGTTTGTCTGAATTGAAAATAAAAGTATTCCGCCTGAATATTAAACTACTTATTTGCCGTAAAAATTATGTCTTCACAAAAAATGTAAATTGATATGAAACATGGGTAAAAATGGTATAACACCGTGTTAACTAGGGCTATCAATTAACAAAAAACATTTAAAACTAGCAAACAAACTACAGAACATTTCAGAATTCTCTGCCTGAGTTTACGAAAATAAAATAAAATTATAACACATTTCAGCATTTATAAAGTCCCCAATTTATTTATTAAGGTATAATATTAAGGCTTGCAGAAGTAACACAAGGCGTACATGTATTTCTGGGTTTTGATAAAACAAAAAAAAAAGTCGAAACTTTAGGGTTCTGATGATTCTTGACTAACCTTCGAATTACTACTTTGACGCTTAATTATAGTTTATAATACTTTATTTTGAATATACCTTTTACAAGTACAATAGATACTCGTAGTAGCCAGGTGCATAAAATCCTATTCTGAATAATAAAAGACAAACTAACCTCGTTTCCCCCATATTCCCTTATTAAGTTTCCATCTCTCTAATTTGTTGATATTTTACAATATATCTCTTTAATACATATTTGCTTCAAATTTTCCAAGGAACTTACACGCAAGGAACATTCCGTTCACTTAAGGTAGTTCAATAATTATATTGTAAACAATAAATGGCGAATAACATAGAAATACTCATTAGATAAACAGTTTTCCCTTTGATTGTCAAGTATTAAATACCCACTCGCTGTGAGCAACTCGGTATACTTTCATTTGCCATTTCTGCTCGGCATACACAGAAAACCGACGTTAAAGTTTCCATTCAGATCTTTAGAAGCATGTATAAACAAAGTAGAAATTCACAGCTAGTTGATCAGCCCGGTGAAAACTTGTGAATAAAGTGCACGCAATTCTCGCACGAGTTGCTCTTCAATGGAGTAAGTTGATATTAAGTTATCACTCGTGCGTACAGTATGTCATTACTCAAAGGCAGGCCAATTTGTTTTAAGCCGCTCTACAATCATTTATGCTACTGGAGTATAACCGGTCTCCGTATTTCTATCTGTGTATCTAATATCTGTGTATCTGTCTGGTTTTGAAGTTTTGTACACAATCCTAAGCTTCCGATGAAAGATCGGATGAACTAAAACAGGCATTATTTATTGAATTCGAACATGCTTCTATCATATGGCAATAATCATTATGCGGTGAATTTGCGCAAGTCCAGGATCCTCATCTAGACTCAGTGCTTTGCACTGATTCGTGGGTTTCTCGTATCATAAAATTATTTATGTATCTGCCTGTGTGGTTTATAATTTACTATCATTATTGGGGCGATTCCCATTATGGTGACGAAAGTTTTTATTTTGATAAGTAAAGAAGCAAGCATTTGCAGAAGCATCATCTTCAAATATTTCTGGTTTTCCATGCACGACTAGTTTTCTCTACCTGACTTGATTTAACCTGAGACATGACCTACGCTAACTAACAAATACCTGATCCCTCGCTTCGTCATTCAACCTATACTCCTAGATTAACCTAATTTTCAGTAATAATTCGACTATAGATCTAATTTATAATTCCATCGAATAGAACTAAATTATGTAGGTATACTGTTACAGTCGCCTTTGGATATGTATTCCATGAATGGCAGTTTTGGAAGCCATTACGGGAATTTGCAGGAGTCACTCATATACCTATGTACTATTTAAAGAACACAAGTGAAATAGGTATATCCAACCCAGCGCTCTAATTAGGCCTTCAGTCCTTTAAGAGTTGGACGGTAAAAGCACTAGTCGTGATTGAACGGTATACGAACCTTATATTGAAAAGATCCAATTTTAAATCCAGCTTCTTAAATGCTAAAACAAAGTCCACATAAATAGACACAATCACAGAGTAGCCGAATTCTCGAAAGAAAAGTGCAAGTATTACTATTGGAGAAACGGAGTAGTTCCCAATCAAAACATTTTGTTTTCGAGTAATGCACTCAACTTCACACACACTCAATTGGTGGACGCAAGGGAGAAGAGCTCTAGGAACTCTGAAGAGATCAGCAAGAGTTCTCAATGAATAAAAACAGAATGACCGTCGAGACCATCTTCTTTTAATAGGAAGGAAGGGGTCCCAAAAAAACCTCAAAAGAAGCCAGCGTAGGCTCAACCACAAACATTAGTTGGCGTTATTATTTAACATCACTATTATCATCTCCACATTACTCGCCTCCACTAAATATTAACCCATTCACTCTCCAGCTTATTGCAGCCTCAACTCAAGATGCACAATATTGACATAGGTAGAATGGGTGTAATACTTCATTAGGACGCCCCGTGAGTCCTCTGCAGATCAGGTAGTTGAAATTATGCACTTTATTAGGTGATTATTGCATGTTTGGAATTAGGAATGGAAGGCCGTTGGTTACAGCTTTTGTTCAAGTCCGTGTGGCTCCACGGAGGGAGCATTATCAATTTATTTTACCGAAATTCATCACGAAATCATAGCCTAATTACAGCTTTATAGATAAAATTATTGTATCACGTTACCTTAGTGCATGTGTAAAATGAAACACTGTTCAATTATAATTCACCTTTCATTTTATCGTCTAAAGTATTAATCGTTATTTTACTCCTTGACACAAGTAATAACCTTCCGTTGAATATATTAGCCAGTATTTAGTTAACTCGGATAATTAATAAATGGTATATTATGGAGGCTAAACAAGTTGTTTTTTGAAATTATGTTTTGAATAATTGCTCATGAATATATTTATAATCTGCAAGCATGTACGTTATTCACGAAGTACCGTGAACCCCTTGACATAAACCTCAAGTCAAAACGGAACCGTACATAATTAGTCAAGTATTGTAGACTGGAATTAAAGCTATTAGGAAGGATGTGAACAAAATTGCGAAATTATAAGCATAAGTGTAGCAATTATTAAGTTTCATTTTTGAAGCTTGACTATGTGCAATGCTTTCTGGGTCTTGAGTCTCGCAGCTTCGAGTTGGAGACGTATTTTCACTTGCTAAAACTCAGAATAAGTCACAAAAACTCATTAAATGTACAGATTGAGTGTTTATCATTGTAAATACAAACTCTTGTGTGAAGAACTTACGTCCATCATCATAATAAGAGGAACTTTCCTTTCAAAATGCATCATGTAAATAGTGGTGCCTAATACATGCACAATACTGGTGCAATGTGATAATTTTGGCATTTCCAAATTGCATTCGGTGCATAGTGCATGGCAGGCAGGGTGCTAAACTCTTGCGTTAATTGTTCACCTAAATGTTTGATGGTTCACTAATATGTTCACTAATGGAATTCAGAGAATAAAGTGGAGAAATGTTTTGGGAGAACCTGCTGAGCTGAGAAAAAAGCGTTGACAAAGCTATTAAGCTAACAACAACGGTTACACAGCTTACAGATTGAGATTGAGAATGCTCAAAGAGTTAAAGAGGGAGAGTGAGGAGCTGTACAGTAATTATTACTCATCGTGCCAGTGCATTATGATTTAGGATTCTCCTTGTACTAATTACAATGGCCACTGCAGAGAGTTGACATTAAATCTTGTTTAATGTTTTTACCCAATGAACCGTTGAAATACAATATATCAATTTTTAGACTAGATTTAGCGTTTATCCACCCATAATTACTATCTCGCCTTGCGCTTATAATAAAGCACCACACGAGTTGGTACTTTTCTGCCAAGTTTTAGTCAGGATTATAAATATTATGCACAAGCAGCCCATGAATCAATGCAAAGCACTGAACCGATGCGATATCTGGTAACTGTTTCGAATCTTAGACATTTATACACTGCCAAATTATTAGACTCATTGATGACTTGTTTGGGATTAGAAAAATGTTTGAATTCAATTATTCATTCCTCTCAGCTGCTATGAAGGACGCTATGTTGATCGGCGTATATTCAAGGTTCCAGAGTGGTAGCCTTAAAATAAGAAAAATATGCAAGCATGCAAAGTCCGCGCTTTATTCATTAATCATGAGCGATTTTAAGCCATTATTTAGAATTCAAAATGTAGAAAGTTTCATTTCCTTACCTGCATAATGCATAATGTTAACGCTTTTCGTGTTTTACTCTCCTTTTGCTATTTCCGCCATCTTTCGATCGAAATTGGGTGGATGTGCCATATACTTATCCTTTCCTTCCAATGGCTTTGTGCTGGACTCCAGGATTCGTTTTTACAAATTAATGACGCTGAGCACTCTTGCGGTAGTCACAGTATTCCTTGAACAAGGGATCTTCTTTAGTTAGGCGATCACTGGAACATGACTAAAGGAATTTTTAGAAATTCCTGCTTAACGCTAGAAACCATAATTTACATATGACTTCCCTCTGACCTTCCCTTCTTACCTTTGCTACAAAGAAAAAACATACATGTTCGTTGGGCTAACTACAAGTAACGTTAAGGTTCAACGTTCAACTCATGCTCTCCCTGGTTCAGACGTTTGCCAAAATTTACTTAGATTTATTTCACCTCTTTTTGCGTTTGATGACTCAGCGTGGGTTTATGGGGCGTGGGATGTACGGGCTTACTGTTTACAACTTGTAATGCTTAAATACTAAAGAATGGAAATATGTACAAAGTTTTATTACGAGCCCGTTGCCCGAGAGAATAGCAGAAATAAATATGGTCCAAAGTTGCTATTTGAGTTGCTACAGAATCCCACAGACAGCATGATTTAGCCCGTTAAAGGTTAAGATTACAATATAGGAAGCTGCTCCCCATGTATAATATTGTGTATTGTTTTACATCTGTAAGTTAAACACGTTGTTGGAAATATTCAAAAATTGACATGGCAACCCGATTCGGATGTTTTTGTTATCTTTAGGAACTAAACAAAACAAGTTGAAACAGTTGAAAAGCAACGTAGAAAGAAATTCCGATTCTTGAAACTAAAGTAAAGTTAAGAATTTTGGTAGATAATATTTCGTAACTCACGGGACGACCAGTTCCGGTGCCTCTGTTTCGCCCAGCCATTGGGCACAATTATTTAACCTATTATTATTAGCTGAGCCGTGCAACGGGCACGAGCTTCTAGTCCGGAACCATGAACAATGATGTCCTGGGTCAAGCTGACAGGCATGACCTAATCGAGCGGTACAACTACAGATCGCTGTGTGACTCTCGACCGCCGCCACCTAGGAACATTTACCACTTCACAGAAAGCTACATGGCCAACCTGTGTCCATTTGATCAGGACCGAATCAGGAATGCCTTGTGGCTCACGGAATTCGACTGGAAGAGAAATGGAAGCAAGGCCCGAAAACGAATTTCCTTCAAGGTGGAGAAAAACTTTCCGCGCACTGTTGAGCAGGAATGGAGATGGCGGGAAGTGTCTAGCAAGCGGTCTACGCTTGAACCCACTCCGTCCCAATTGGAAATAAAAGCCCAGACAGAATCGGAAATGGCAGTGGAATACAAACTCGGTTCGAAAAAGAATCCCCCAAAAATAATTCCTACGACAAACTACTTCAGAATAAATCAAATTCGGTTGTTGCGGATTATTGTCTGCTGCTTGGCCATTGTAAACTACGTAAGTCTACAACTGAATCCATTTGTAGCAGCCTACTTATAAAAGAGCATCTATGTCAAATTTTCGTTCACAGGCTTATGTATTGCTTGTCGCTTGTCTTCAAAAAAAAATAACGCAATGAGTTATGGTCCAATTCCCTATTATTATAATTATTGTAACTAGTTATTTGATGAATATCCAAATAATTCTCCTATTTTGCTAGTTTCAAGGTTTCCAGGGATTCTACAATATTGTCCTTCGAAGCATTTATCTTGAAAATCCGTTGAGTGAGGATTACTCTGTTTGCGGTGGTAAGTTTATGTTTTGCAGTAGGTGCCTACATAGTTTGAATTATATTGGAATTACTACAGATTAATTTCGATGCAGAATTTGAAACATTTTAGCATGGTAGAATTCCACAACGTCCCAAATTATTTATCGTAAATCAACTACTAGTTCCATTTAAAATATTAGCTTTTTCTGCTAATTTTCTTATTGGCTATTCCATACAGGAGCATGCATGTGTGACGTGGTTTAAATGAAATCCTATTCTGCTCAGATCCATATTATCCTGGGGACATGATTTGGGAATTCCCGTCCTTCATCTTCCACGTTCCCTACTCGGCCTGCCTGCTCTATCTGGACACCAAGTACACGGCCTACCTCTGCGTAGGCTATCCCTTCTTCCAGTTCATCTTCCTCTTCTTCCGCACGAACCGAGACTACATGCAGATGGTCTGGGTGGCCTACGAGGACGAGGACTTTGAGAAAGTCCTCAACACTGAGTTTGCCTGGGGCGTTGCCTTCGACATCGGCTTCTCCATGATCCTGCTCTACTGGTTCTACGTGATCCACGACAACAAAATGCTCTTCATGCGGGAGATGAAGAGGAGTATGATGCGAGAAATCAACCGGGAACTGGATGCCAAGTACTTGAACCGAATTAGGCTCCGGCGCAAGGTAAAATTAGTTAGTATTTAATACCCGAAATTGGCACTTGTCAAAGCCCCATGCGTTGTACGCTAATACAATTCAAATCTGGCACTCATACATACAATGCGAATCACGTCAGAGAAACCATTTTAAAGCAAGCGGATCCAAGTGACAAACAGTGTACAGAAGGAGTCACTTCAGAGGAGCAACTTTCACTAGGATCCACCAAATTTTGATTACAGTAATTCTAGTTTATTAAAGATAAGTTAGGGTTTTCAGAAAGCTCAAAATTCCACCAATTTTACTTATACATACAACGACATATTGTTAGGTTTTACCAAAAGCTATCACTAGCATATTAACTCCTATTGTTGAGTGACTCCTCTGAAAGTAACGCCGATTGCAGTGGTTTTAATGACATCTGTATTCGTCCAATCTAAGCTACATAATTGGTTGTTCGGAACAACAGCTCCCAATTTCCCGCCTAAGCGCAAATTCCGTACCTGAAAAATTCCCATCCAACTACGTGTAATACATATGTTACTATGTAGCTAAGTTCCTGTGTAAGTGTCCAAGACATAATAGTGCTGTCAACAGGAATTTAATATTCGGAACTTTCAAAATCCGTGACATTTCTTGGTCAAAGGTCTGGTCCACACTTTTCGAGCACCATTGTAAAGGAATGGTGATCCCATTCACATTTTGGTTATTACATTACTAACATCCGTCTGTTGTAGTTAGTTACGTGCAACCCTGCGGAAAATATTTTTGAATAATGTTCTGTGTATTAATTGAAATATGTAGATAGTGCGGCAGGCGGGTCGGATTCAGAAAGGGCGTGTGATTCGGAAACTGCTCTATACCAAGGGTAGAAGCATCTTGCATCCAAGAGAAGAGGAGGTCATACTCGAGTTTTCGGAAGGTAAATAAGAAACATTGATTACAACAAATTGATTTTGCAAGTCCAAGTACAGGCTATTATTCAAAATGAATATTCTGGAAAGCGTGACGAGCTGAAAAAGCTGCCCCGCTAAACCTAATTTCCGCTCAGCTCAGTGCAACGGTGTGGTTAAAAAGATTTTCATACTTCTACCTGAATTTTAGGATTTTTATCGTGAGGTAAGACCTCGTTAAATTATTAAAATGACCCGTTGCATTGAATAATTTCTCGTTTTAGAGCTAAGATTATACTTATGCACAAAATCACATGAAAGGAAAGGATGAAAGTTAGTCTTCAGGGAATGAATTTAGGAAAATTTAAAATCTTTAACATCTTTCAGTTCAAAAACTGAAATATTATAGTGAACATTTTTTTCACTTCTCATACCGAGGATTTGATATGGGGTTTTCTCAAACTTTAGTCTATTTGAAACAAAAAGCATTCGTTTAAGTATGGTTAAGCGTGAATGGTATTTATTATACCTATAGAATAGCTGAGCGTAGCGTATATTATTATATTCGATGTTTTTTCTTGTGTTTTTTCTTCGATCTCAATGTATGATATTTAAAACGTAAACAGTATTTATATATGAATGAATATATGAATGCTTTCCTCTGACTAATCTGGCAGCAATGCCTCCTCGATTTGAAAAGTGAGAGGGGTTTCGCCGTACAAGCAACATTTCAGGTTCGCCGTAATGAGCTTCGCCATTGCGAGGCTGAGTCCACTTTAGATGCCTAAAAAATGATGTCGTTGTGTTGACCGATCGCAATTAGAAAAACTCGTTTAATGCATGGAATATTGTTAGGTATGAACCGCTATCGCGTTCTCTGTGGGGCGGAGTGGATCCGGATGCTCAACATCCCACAAGGCTACACGGTTGACAATCAGAATATAGTTCCATGGGTGCTCTCTCCTGACACGCCACCTCCAGAGCCCGCACCGAAGAGATTCAGCTGGAGTGACATGTGGCGTCCACCTTACAAGTACAAGGAGCCCATGGCTCCGCCAATCCTCATCATGGTCCATGACAATCCTTTCTACAAGTTTGAGAAACCCAGATTTGCCAGATACCGGGATCACCTTATGTTGGTGTACAAGTCCGAGGACTGGCTCAAGAATAAACGCAAGAGTATCCATCTAGTTTGGAGCACTGGATCCTTCACGTGGGACCAAAAAAGACACACTTAAAAAATTACTAGCTACCTAACATTTTAAGCAAACAAAACAAACAGTATGCAACATTATTGTAAAATCCTCCAAATGCCACGCTTGAAAAACAAATTGAGTCAAATAAACTTTTTGTAACGTCAATCAAACCGGTGGGAGACGCTAGACGCTCAATTTGTTCTGCTCCAATGCTCGTGATTCATCATTTTAAAGCTATTGGTGTAAGAGTTTAGCTATGTTTGAGCTCGTAACGTCGTTATTTCTAACTTTTATTACATTTGACAATAATTACCATATCTGTAAAGTTAGCTTTAATTCGACCATTTTGACTTATATTTTTTATGTCTAAACTAAGCAAGCATTGAACTTATTAGTCAATTTCTCTTTGTAATTCTACAGCTCTGGAATGTAGCTTGGCGTGTGAATCCGTAGTCGGTGATTTCCTCATTCCTTACCTTTATAGTTTTATTGTATGGACGTGGAGCTAAACCTCTAAACAGTTCCGTATAACGTAATGCTTTATCCCAATCACAGATTATCGCGGTGCTGGGTCGGCTGCAGTTTAAGGCTGTAAAAACTAAGCCTCAAAGAAACATTCACCTTTCTAAGTTCACATACTAATTTGCCTAATTTATGGAAGTACTTTAATTCTATTAATAGGTAGTACTCCTAATCCATGAACCATGTATGTATGCGATGTATGATGTTTGTCCTGTTTCAAGTCCACAATTCATAAACCCAAATACTTTGAACCTAATTCCATTTTCTCAAACCTATAAAAGCAATCGGGAAATCATTAAATTCAGCTTCTTTCAATCATTCGACTCCTGTCTCTTCCCTTTGCCACTTCATTCACTACATAGTCTGTTTTACTTGCATCTCACAATCTGCACCATCCAGCACTAGCTCCAGACAGCAGGCGAGAAAGGAACGAGAAGGCAGAGGTCAGAGGTTAGAAACCAGGTCAATTCCAGTCAGTCCATCCAGCCGAAGCTCATCAGCCAAGTCCATTGAGTCGATTGACTCCAGCGAAGATCCTCAAACGAGCGGCCTCTGAGCAGACAGCCCTGGAACCCGGACAACACCGCAGAAAGCATTTCCCATAAGCTTCCCAAATCTTCCCAAAAGGCAAGGCAGCTCTACACCAATAACACCCGAACTACTTACAGATTCTACACCACACTTGAACGCCAGCTAACATCTCAGCATATGACATAGACACGAGCCCGTCCGTACGGTTTTACGAATCGTCCAAACAAGCTAAATACTAAAATGCTTCTAAAATCGTGCTTTTAATTAATGAGTACGACATATAGAAGTAATCTTCTGCTTGGGATTCAACGAATCCAACGAATTCAACTTACATTAATCGAAAACCTAAATTTTCACTCTCTTTATATGTTTGCATCATTGTTTGTCTTCAATGCTGAAAGGTCTTCCTTGCAAATTGCACCAGACCAGACCGTGTCCTCTTGCTTTCCGCCGCGCTGCGTCATAATGTATATGCATGCATTTGAAATTGTCAATGACCTAAATTTTGTTTCGAAGTTTTCAGATTTCCGTACATAATCACTTCTCATATTTATCGTGTGCTAAATATTTAAGTATATTTAAGTATAAAACTATTTTGAAATGAATATAAACTATAAAAGGCTTAATAATTTTGCAGTGTAAGTACTTTACCTACTTTACGTATGTATTATTGTATGTATGTATGTAATGCATGCGTCAATTAAAACCAGGATCCTATCCTAATTTCTGCGCTTTGCACTGATTCGTGAGTGGATAGTATGTAAACCTTATGTTGATCCTTGGTGGCAATTTAAATTAAGAATAGATTTGTTTTATTCAATTGGTTATAGGTAGATGGGCCGGATTCACATAATTTATTTCTAATGCATATAATTGTACTTAATCCTAACATGAATGTTTTTATTTATGTACAATTTAACACTTTCCATTTAGAAGAATATCCAACGGTGTTAGCATAGTACTGTGCTGTTTCAAGTTTCAAGGGAACAGCACAAATAAATATTGAATACTTTACATTGAACGAACTCGTAGCGTTCCTCTCGTTTTCTAATTAGTATTGAAATTGAGTAACAGATGAGAACGAATTACCGGCAAGACGATAAGTTATGACAATATGAAGGCATATACAATAGAAGTAATACCAAACGACACGCTCTGGTGTACAAGCTATTTGAAATGACATACAATCATGCATATTACATGAATTGATACACCAGTTTATGGTAAATTTTTAATTAACAAGTGCAATTTGTTTTACACTTTGATCGTGCCGACTGCTAATTTGTCCCTGTCTTTCACTTTCAATGCTGTCCAGAACACGCACCCTGTACAACTCTTCGTTTCCGCTTCGATTAGGAATTTGTGATGGTGTTAAATCTTCTTCATGGCCTCCTGTCTCGTCTCGTCTTCTGTCGTACTTTTATTACAATTAGCATAACCCAGGCTGGGGGTTACCGTCGTAAAAAAAATCACTCTGTGGATGACAGAAAAAAGTAAAATCGTTCAGCAAGCGACAGCTGATCTCTGGTCTGTGGATAAGCCTTTCAATCCCGGCACTCCAGTCCTTTTAATCGATATGTAAATCCCGTGATTCTGCTGAGTCGAGATGGAGATCCCACGTCCAAGAAAATCCGGAAATTGAAGTATTTATTTTAACTACAGTTTCATAATAATTAATAATAAGCATATAAAACATCCATTTCTCAACATTTGAAAATGAAGCAAATAATTATTTCGTCCATAATTTGATTATTTAAATAAAGTGCTAGTAAAATCATGTAACTTTCCAGAACTTAAGAAATATTTTAAGCATACATATTTCCCCATTAAAATCAATATTAAAACTATCGGGAACCCGAGATTGAATACTTGCCGGAATTGCAAACCCTAATAGTAGATACTCTTCGATTGCATTGGCTACCGAATGCGTACAATATCAAATACTCAGAGTTCACCCGCTGTCGTTACTTGTATTTGGTTCCGCCACAGTAATCGAACGTCGTATTATACATATGTAGATTGCGTCAAAAGGAAAACGCAAATGCTGCAGGGTGCCACATTCCCGTCGCTGGCTGCAATGTAAAACGTAACTGTGCCTGACATTGACATGACTGATTTACAGACCGTTCATGTTGTCTCAATTACTCTTCATCCTTTAACGCATATCCCATAATTGACATCTCTCAAATCTCTGTGACCAAGAAACAGGACACGAGACGGATTGACTTGTATTTTGGACTTTACCAAAAACAAATTGAAAGTGTAAATTGGGTAAAAAAACAAGAAATCAAAGTAGCGTAAATACAATAATAAGGAAGGCTATTTTCAAGGCAGCTCAGTTGAATTTTTTGAAGTGAGAATTAATTATTACTCATTTGAAGAGGTTAAATTATTTTAGCATAA
This sequence comes from Ceratophysella sigillata, assembly GCA_034693865.1. Taxonomy (NCBI): domain Eukaryota; kingdom Metazoa; phylum Arthropoda; class Collembola; order Poduromorpha; family Hypogastruridae; genus Ceratophysella; species Ceratophysella sigillata. The sequence continues at coordinate 16,116 of JAQFXY010000137.1, forward strand.
GTTAAAGCTTTTCTCAAAAAATGCAGCCACGTCAAAAACAAGCCACACACCACGCCATGCCAGGCGAGAGAGATGGAGGCGATAATGTGAAGCCCAGCTAAGAAACAATAGGCCACAGCAGCAAGTGTTAAGTTGAGTGCAATCTGGGCAGGATCTCGTCGAGTTGATTTCGGCCGCATCTTCTGCTAGCTTGGCCTGCTGTGGCGTGTGTGCATGTGTGTGGCGTCATTCCTCACACACCAGCAGCCAGTATCCTTGTAATTGAAATAAAAGTTGTCACAGAAGAAGAATCACACAAATCTGGTAAACGGTGAACTTTGGGCAATAATAATATGCTAATTTTAATTATATTTCACTTAAAAATCCTCAGAGTCGTGTACTTCGTACCTGTATGCTAATTGTAATATTATTTGGAAACTATGAGAACTGCACAAGTAAGGTTTGAGGTCACTCAGTTATTAAGCTGACGCGTAATCTCTATTATTTATCTTCAGACAGAGCTACAGTTCTGGTTTGAATCGTAAAATATATTCACTAATGAACTCACAACCTCAGTTAAACTGTTGAAATTCCCCATTTGGAGAATAATCCATAATTATTTAATGGTCTGCATGGGTTATGTGATGAGACAGCAGAAGGTTTAGTTCATTTCATGACCCGTCAGAATGAAGACGGTTCGCATGATACGGGGCAAAATTGGGGCTCCATGATTGATGCCTTCGATGAACGGTTGGTTTGCAGAATGAAATCCGAATCGATAAGCCGAGTTTGAATGGAAATGAAATGTAGTACGACCTTCTAGCACAATGTCTTCCTTCTTTGGAGAACTTGATTATTTTCCCCTGCATCTCGGCCCGTCCTAGTTGACACGTCTGGTTTGTTGACTAATTTCCTGGGAGCCGGAGGAGCGGGACTCGTGGCGGCGTTGAGAAACAAGGACATTGTCTTGCTGTTTAACGTGTCCATAACCTCTTCCATTGACTCATTCTCGGATTCGGATTCCGAATCGGCTCCATCCATGTAAACCGTGTCGTGAGCTGGGGGCGTGGGTGCACTTGGCTGAGGGCTATTGTACTCCACAGCCGGAATAGGCGAGAGTTCCGTACTTTGAATGCCGCTCCGCTTAGCAAGGGAATTGAGCTTCATGGGCACAGATCTAGAGAGGCCTTTAGCAGAGGAAAACGGCGTAGCCGAATCCTTTGAGTCTGAGTTCAACAAAGTCCTTGACCTACGGCGCCGCCCATAAGAAGCCGAAAAATTCTTGTAAAATGCCAACATGTCGGGTTGCGGAGATGGACGTCGACTTGGCGGAAGTGTGGGAACTGTGCTCGTGCAGCTCTGCTCGGGATCCGGATGACTTGACATGGACGGGGTTCTCGTAGCAAATCGTATGGACACTTTTGGTATCATACCACGCCCAATCTGAAAACTGGTCGACTGGAAAACTTCCCTTTCCTCCTCATCTTCAGATTCCCGGCACTGACTGCAGCACTGATAATTGTCGTCAGTACTTTCTGTATCTGAGTGCATGCAGGGTTAAGTAAATAGGTCAAAACCGCGACAACCAAAATCTAGTCGTAAACATTTCAACATAGACTTGGGCAGATGGGCAGTTTTTTAGATTTGCTCAGCATATTTGACTTATCACAGCCGAGCCGTCGTAAGGTGGCTTCAGAATTCTTAAGAGTAATTTTCAAAATAAACTGTAATTACCTGCACGTGCTAAAGTGCATAAATTATATTCAATTTTTTTTGTTCAGCACTTAGTTTGACAATATTAATTTTTCATACTCTATTCCCCAGTATTGAGACTTTTCGAAATCGTATTAATTGTCATGTATTACTGTTCGTGCCGGCTTTGAGCTGCACCAAAGCAAGTAAAAAACCCAATCGAATAATTGAAGATGACTCTTAAAGCAGAGGGGCAAATCCGTGATAGAAAATTACATACCACACAATTTTGATAGGAGCAATGTTAATTTCTTCAAAATAAACGTTTGTCTGCATAGCGCTACGCACAATGGACAACTCAAGGTACCAAAACTGTAAATATGGTATAGGTATGTAAATTTAATTTTTCAAATTATGACTTCATAAGTGTTCCAAGCGAGTCAGTATTAAGTTGATTAACAAAACCAATGTAAAACTACTACGGTTTCTACGTTCTGTCAAGGTTTTCGGTATGGCGATATTTGTAGGGAGAATTTGGTTGTCGCGGATTTTAATTCGACTGTATTGACCTGGAAGTGATTCAGGATTCTGTAGTGAGGACGAGCTGGAATAGAGCTCTATGCCTGATGGAGTTTGAGAAACGGAATGGAAGAGAAACTGGAGAAAGTCGTTGAATGGAAGCGTAGGGAAAGTGAACTCGGGAGCTTGTTGTTGACAGTTCCCTTCGAGCCTCGTCATTCCCGGCCCCGGAGCCTCCGTCCAGTAGAAATTCATGCAGTCTGCCTTGGCACAAGCCCTCAATTATTCAGAACGGAACACGGAATCCTGTCAAGTCACCAAACACCTGAAAAGCCCTTGTGGACAGGAAGAGTGAGGAGGAAGGCCCAGTTCCAATGACTTCCGTTTCCAAACTTCAACTGAAATGAGTTCAAGTAATTCAGGCCTCGTATATTCTGCACTCTCTCCGGCTTGGACGTTGACTCAGGAGCTGGGTTAATGCATGCATTCCGTACGAGGCCTGAATGCTATAAGCCCCGCCGCGAAGCTCGGGATGTGGCTGGAAGGCCGAGGAGCACGGGAGATACGAACCTTGAGACGCGAGGCCGGGAGCAGAACAACTGACCATTAGGCTCTATTTGCCCAGGATTGAGAAGGACAAATGGGAGATTGATATTATCATGTAATCACCGAAAAGTGTGTTTGAGAGAGAAAATGAAATAATGGCTGGACACTTTGATTGATGATGAGCCATTTGGTGGCGACATGACTTGGTGCTTCTCTTTGTCCTCCTGCTGATCCGAACCCAAGGCGTACCATCCGTACTCGTCTTCCAAAATCTTCCATTTAAACACAAGAACGGACTCTTTCCTATTATCTTACGTTCCGTTCCAAATATATTACGTTCTTGTTGGAGCATTCTGTTGTGCCTTTTCCAATCTTTCAATGCCAAATCCTGAAACGCGTACTTTTCCCTTCTCTCATGCTTCCTCTCTCTCCAGTTTCTTGTCTGCTTTCTCCACGTGGAATCTCATGCGTAGTTTATCAAAACAAATTCGTTTCTGAATTCCATCCATCCACTTTCTGTATTAAGGATTTGTCCCTGGGATTATGGTATACGTTTTCGTATTACCAACAGGCGAGTATTTGGTTCAAGCAAGGAGCAGGGGACGCCAGGTAGTTCCAATGGAGAAAGTTTGTAAACATTGAAATTAACTCGTTTTTTGCACAGTTGAAAATTCTACGCTTAAGCGACGTAACAAATAAATAGTTTTTACACATTTATATAAATTCGTGTTTCACCAAAATATATCAGTTTCGGTTCTTGGAGCTGATAAATATTTAGAGTAGATAATAGTAAATTGATCTTAGCTAATCTTTTAATTGTCATGTATAAATAGTGTTTACTCAAAATCAAATGAAAATGACGCTGCAGCAGGAATTTAGTATTTTCATGCGGGTTGAATTAAGGAGAGGACATGCATGCAGTAACCACGCTTGTATAAACTTAAACAATAACCGCCAAAGGAATGCAGGACACTCATGGTAAACACCAATGGTAAACACCCATGGTAAACACCCATGGTAAACACCCGTGATAAACACTTATGGTTACGAACAAATGAATGCAGAACGCTTTAGTAAACACCCATGGTAAACACCCTTGGTAAACACCAATGATAAACACTTATGGTTACGAGCAAATGAATGCAGAACGCTTTAGTAAACACCCATGGTAAACACCCTTGGTAAACACCAATGATAACTAATCGGAATGTAGAACAACCATAGTAAACACCACCCATGATAAATACTAACCACACAGTAACCACCAAAGTAATGCAGAACGCTCAAGGTAAACGCCCATGGCAAACGCCCATGGCCAACACCCGTGGCAAACACCCATGGCAAACACCCATGGCAAATACCCATGAGAAACACCCGAAGGGGATCACCCATTCAAAACCCACCCCAACTTTTCGGAAGGTTTTCCGACTATTTAAGACTTGAAAATTCTTCTCCTGAGCGACGTAAAGTATAAATAATGTTTTAATATTAAAATAAATCAATATTTCAACAAATAAATCAGTTGATGGTTCTTGACTCTTCTAAACATTTTGTGCAATACGAGAATTGTTACTAGTTTGTTTTTGTAATTGTTACGTATAATTCGTGTATTGTCCATTGCATAATCAAATGACGCATTAAACCCTTCAAGCGTTCACTTTTTACATTTGGGTTGAAACTTACCATGTGTATAGGTACCATATGTTTTTACCAACTTTCTCCATGGGTGTTTACCAATGTCCCATATTCCGTACTTCAACTTAATCTACTTAATTTCAACAAATCCTGCTGGAATTCGGTGCCTACGACTAATTGGAAGCAAAAGCCAGGTAATTAATACGTAGTGACTAGTGACACATGAACTCGACCTTAATGTGAGGCATAATGGAAAGGAGGAAAATGTGTCATTAATCATTTATTAAAGTTGAATATTTAATGTTGAATACCGTCATGTGGTTCATGCATTGTGGACCGCATAGAAAAGCAAAAAGCCGCTTCTGCCTGCATAGCATGTGGTACAAACAAAGGTACGAGATATGCTTATACATACATAGCAATCTGCACTATCGTGTCTTCGTGCATTTAGAAAGGGAGTCTGGATGAACATCATCATTATTAAAATATGAATTAATCGAATCAAACGGTTTGATGAGTAATTTGGAGTTTATGATCTCGTCAGGCATGCGATTAAGGTCTAGAAATTATTTATATGCCATATACTTCTGCACTATTCGTGTTTGCACAACTTGTTCCTACATATTATAATCTATTGTATTGGACCAGTAGGCGAGTGACGCGTGCCATGGCACTAACGCTTGTATGAATTACGTCAAGCTCGATATTATACACTATTCCGTGTGTGTAAGCTATCAAGACTTAAAGATTCTGTGTTGATTCTAATTTCCAATCGGATCGATTTGAATGAACGTGTCAGAAGACTTAAGAACATTTCAGTATTGACTCACGAAGAGCCCATGTCACCAGTCATGCTATGCCCATGTTACTATGAATCCACTCTACAATGAATTACCATCAATCAAACCCTAGAGATTTGTATTTTCCAATTCGGCTCCTTTATTGTTTCTTAATAATAATGAGTAACACCTCCATGGATTACTATTGATGAAATAATGAAAGACTGCCTTATGAGCGTTCCACACTTTCCACCACTGTCTGTAGGAGCACCTTGACCATTTCTTTTTCCCTTTCTGCTTCGTCATCCTAATGATGGGCCTGATTTAAATAGCTCAAGTTCCTTATGAGCTTTTCTTTGCCTCTTCTTCAGCTGAGTACGTATACTACAATTATGTGCATCCTTCAAATAAATCAATTTATCTCATGATTCCGAATCATGAAGTCTCGAAGTTTCAAAGTCTCAAGTTACACTCACTGCATAGTTCGATGGGGTGAAGGCAGTAGGGCTACTAATCACTATAATTATGAATTATGCTCATCCTCCAATATTTTCCCTATTATTTCAGTTGCCCTCTAACAATGCATAGCAGTATTGCATAGATACAAAATCGTATTTGTGATTATCCTCTGAAATCAGTTTTAACACTTTCCATTACTTTGTGATACAGCATTATTGCATTAGTCCACTGAATTATGCGTTGCTTGAACTTATCTTTTTGAAAAAACTGTCTGCCATAGCGAAACATGTGGCAATCTGTCATAGAACTAATCGTAAATCGTTAACCTGCCGTCGTAAAGATGCAAGGGCTTGTAATGTAGCAACAGCCACGGCCACCCTCTGCTTTGCCTATTAAGTACAGCACTAAATACCAGCAAAAACTTATTTTTCAACTTTGCGTTGCAATAGGGCAAAATTAGATAATCCTTGAGTATGAATATAACCAGTTTAATTGTCACCCTGTGTATACGTCTATGTACCTATGTGTATATCCTATAACAAATAGATTGAAGGGCTTAATCATTTTCCAGTGTATGCATAAATGTACGAAATCCAGGATTGGGCGTCAAATGGGCACCGTCAAATGGACACCGTCAGTTGGGCACGGGCTATTTGGGCACCGTCAAATGGGCACCGTCAATTGGGCACCGTCATTTGGGCACCTTTGGTCCACAACAATAGCATCCACACCAATAGCAGTGTCATTTTGTTGGATTCGGTTATGGGTTAGGTTTGATTAGGTCAGGTTCGGTTGACCTTCGGTCAACTCTCCAAGACCTAATCAACCGAATCAAACAAAACCGGGTCTAAGTCTCCGGCGGGGACAAAACAAGCGATCTTTCACCTAACCTAACCTTAAAAAATTAATTGAACATCACAATAAATGAATCAGTAACCAGCGTTCTAGCCAGCGTAGCTTCTAACTTAGCTTATTGTTGTGGACGCTATTGTAGTGTGGATGCTGTGTGAACACGGTGCCCATTTGACGGTGCCCAAATGACGGTGCCCATTTGACGGTGCCCAAATAGCCCGTGCCCAACTGACGGTGCCCATTTGACGGTGCCCATTTGATGTCGGACGAAATCCAGCCGATTGACCCATGATTACATTTATATTAGGTTCAGTGCATCTGTACTGATAACTTTGTATTTGGCGTTGATGTATCCAGGTGGTAAATATATTTACTTACTAAGAAGACAGAGGAATGCATGCAAAGGAATGTTTACAAGTTAATTTGACGGCAAATAATTTGTGATGCTTGTACGAGTTGTTAGGCTCACTTCATTCATTTTATTTAAAGTCCTTAGAGCGACAATAATGATTATTGCTGTAGCAATAGATTGTACAATGTTATTATTATTACTATTCCTTAAATATATTTAGCACACGAGCCTCAGCTGAAATTACAGCTGGGCGAGTCGTTCGTATCGTCATCCTCTGATCATCATCGTATAAATCGTATAAACAATAACGTAAGAGCACGAGGCTGATGATGACCAATTAGAAACCAAGAAATGAGTTTGGAAAATATTATGAGGCTTGTAAATTCCCCTAATTACTCTTGACTCTCACCATCATTGTCTCCATATCCCTAGCAGAGATTCCCATTTCAGAATTTGGAAAAGTCGACACAAAAAAAAAAAGAAAAAGGAAAGACAATACGCGTTCACCATCTTAGCCTAACTTATTTTACACAGACATTAGGCATAGAGGAGTTGCAGTCGAAGACGCACGAGTACAGGCACTCTAAAATAACTGTCAATTAGATTTACATTATTTTATAATGGAGGAGTATTAGTCGTAGTACGTATAAAATGGTGTGATTATCATTTTCGTCAACAAAAAATTATTTTAAAAGCATTCTTCTCACTAGGTCCACTCAGTTGTATATTGTATGTATGCATATCGTCTCAAGCAGAGAACCAGATTGAACAAGAGTAGCACATGCATTTCACCCATGAAGATGCCTAAGTTCGTCTCCAAGACTTGACAATGGAATTGAAGAGAGAAACCGAATGTGATTCCACTAATAGCTATACGTAATTAGTGAGTAGCGTCAAGGGGACTAAAGTATTCTTCATTGTAAAGATTTAATGCTCATAACTAGACCGATTTGCCAGCGACTAAGACCGGCTAGGATAAGAATCAAAGCTGAATTACGACTAATCTAGCTTATTTAGTTCTCAATAGCGTAGCGAGTAGTGCTTGTAGACGGTGAACCTAACTTGGAAGCTCCGAACTCTATTTTCCTAATTCCAAGATGGATCGGAGGCCATGCCGGAGATAGGAGGCTCAGGCGGAATTGGAATACGCGGTTTCCTTCAGAAGCGTGGAACTCCGTGATGGCTGAGCTGACCGTAGTTGGAAAACTGGGAGCAGAGCCGACCCAGGAGATTGTACTCACTTGTTGAACAGTCATTGGCTTTGGCACCCGAACCGGGAATCACACTTTGGAGAATCAGAAGAAAACCGAGAAACATGAGCACGAGCGTGAAGCCCCGTCGAATTCCACTCCAGGACTGGTCCCAGCTCCAGGGCCAATAAAGCTCTCGTCGGATCATCCCATAGCCCTCCGACAAGTACCTGTATGGGTCCAGAAATCAATCAAGTCAAACGCGTGTCCCCTTGTGTGCTTCATGAGCTCGACACTCGGATTAGTGCTGTCATTTGGTTACGTCATCGATTACATATTTGAGCTTATAAGCCGATTTGAGAATATTACTCCGCATAGTAAAATTATATTTTTTCGTAAATCTCTCGTAAATCAGAGGATAAGCTTCGGATGGCATGACAAGGTGTAAATCAGGAGAGCTTGCAAATGATTTTCTCGCAACTCCAATGCACTACTTTCTACTTGTAAGCGGATTGTTTTGGAAAACATAAGGAAGCACGTAATCCGTCTTGTTTATTGTCACAACAATCATTAGTCAAGTCTTGTTATAATCTCATCTCAATGAGACACTAACTGCATCATTCCCATCCGTCAACTCTAGCATACATAATGTTGCGGTTGCTAAACTTGGACTTATCCCATTTCGCTACTGGGAATCACAAAGGTAGTTTCCGAGTGTCGTTTACGAGCTAAGATGCACATAAATATAACATTGTGCCTAATCACTCTCTGAAGTTGATTGATGCAAAAAGAGAATCGAAGCGGGCAAAGTACAAATTATATGCATGAACATGCAAGCACGAGTTATTGCTGACGCAAAATCTGATTATGATAACAATTTTTTGCGCCAAAGAATATTCTCTGTGAAAAAGGTCAGATTGAATGATGTATTAAATAGTGAAGTGAAAGCGATATGGGTCAGAGTCGTTCTCAAATATCACGAATTCTGGTTTCGAGGATCGCGAACAAATGATCTGAGATGTGGAAAGGAAGCTGGTTTTACAAGAAACTGGAAATACGTATTTGACATGCCAAAGATGGTCCGTCAAGTTAAAATCAAGTTGGAGCTCAAGCCAATACCTGCATATTTAAAATGCTTACCTCAGGATGAAATTTCGAGGAGGCCCTTTTTGATTAAGCACCAAAGTTGAGTAATTGTGATTTGGTCCAGCAGCTGATGATTTTGGTCCTAACAAACGCTGAAAAATATGCTGATTTTTCCCATTATCAGTCCTATTCAAAAACAAATGGAGCTATAGGCACATATATTAATTTGAATGAAATAGATGAGTGTCAACGTCAGGCCTTGTCAATGCCTCATTTGAGAAAGGAAATACAAAGCATCGACTGCCCAAGGACCTAGTATGTTTTCCAGTCCATCTAAAGCTTTGTTTTACATTTAAGGAACAATTTAACATACACTATCCTAACTTGACACTCTGACATGTCTACACTCAATATCATATCAACTAAAGACAGGTCTAAACTGCAGTCAACTTTGTGCCACTTTGGAATGAGACGGTAAAAAAATGCTGAGAAAAGTTCCCCCGAAATTTCCCTTTTTACCTCAAACTGGAGATTGTGCTCAAATTAAATTCAGTTAGGTTAGGCTTGATTAGATACCGTGTCATTGGATACGAATTTACTCGTATAATAGAAAAAGTTGGATTATGTTTGGGGTAACTGTTTCATTCGAGACAAAATAGTTTGCGAAAACATTTTCGCAGGGAACCTTTTCGTGGAACCATGTGAATATACCAAAAATAGAACTTTGTAGATGCCAAGTATCTGTAAATTATTCATTGAATCTCTGAGGTTCAGAGATTGAGAAAAAGGCCGAGAAGGAAGATGAATTGACTCACCTCTCACCCATCAACTCCGTGGAACCTTCACCCAATTCCTCTTGTGAAGAAGTCACCTACGCATAAAACAAGAGATTTCATACAAATAATACCAAGAACACAATGTAATTTACAAATCATAATAATCAATGAACAGGAGAATTAATCCACTCGCATCTCCATTCATAATTTCCATAAAACCCAGTGACTGCCAACAAATTGTTGCAAACGCATTGATCTTGACTTGAGCACTTACTCTCAGTCTGTCTAGGTACGTACTTTTTTGTGTGTTATCACAGGAGAACATTATTAATTTCTCGTCGTGAGTGGTTTGACAGGCTAGTTAGGCAAGAGGACTCCTCAACCAGCGTGCAAGTAATCTTCGATTTTAGCTCAAGATTCGACGATAATAGTAGAGGTACAAGAGTAACAGAAAGTTGGGAAATGTAGAACAGGAAAACATTTCGTATTTGAGTTTTGCATAATTTTAGAATGCATCTACCAGAGCGTAATCAGATACTTTATGCAGTAATAATTATATATTTGATAATTCAGGGCCACATGGACTGTAAGGATGCATCAATTGATGAATCATTACGGGCAATAATCGACAAAGCCAAAGGCCAAAATTTGAAGAAACCCAAATCAGAGCCAATACAATGATTTCCCTTGTTCCATTCACTTACTTTTTTCAAAGTTCTTCTTCACTTCCTTAGTGCTGCATGTAATCATCACATAGAGTTGTTAAAAAATATGCATAATGCTGTGCACGTCAAAGGCTTGTACAGGATTTAAACCTCGACATTGTCATAACTTGTAAAACTCTCTACTATTCATATTTCACAACTTCCAACGCCTACACGCATCTTATACGGTTCAACAAGTTGTAAATTTTTTACTTACCTTTTCATGATTGTTATTATTATTATGATGGAGACTGCCCTGGGTCTTCTTAGTTGGGAATGGAATCCCACGTTCCTCAAGCAATTGTCTGCAAATAGGAAAACAAAAGTTATTAGCTCATAATTAGCTCTGAGCTTACAAGTATTGATCAGCGGGGTGCTCCCATCTTTGCAGCTTATCGATGATTGAACCAGGAAGCATCTACTCTAACCAGTCTATCACGCGATAAAATAAATGCTGCATTTCCTAATTGCAAAAGTGTTTAAGTGTTAAAATTAACGAACGCTTAGTTGACAACAGGACGTATTTCAATCAAGGTGCGAGTGCTAGGATATTTGTGTGGTGTATAAATATGTGTAAGATACAGATTATTTAGTACATGAATTTCCACATGAGAACAGTCCAAGTACATTATAATTCTTGTTCTTCTAATGTATTGTTGACTAATAAATAACTGCATATAGCACGTGTATGTTAAGTCACGCATAAATCTTGCCTCCTCTGGCTCGGCTTCCCATTGTTGTATTCTATCTCAAAGGAGTGGGCAAATTACCACAGGAAATGCCTCTGTCAAAATCATATATTTACTTAAGATTAGTCGCATGTGAACCTATGATTATGCTTACTCTTTGCAACAGCACATGAATTGCACACAAACAGATACTAATAATCAGAAACAAAAGATGAGCCTTAAATTGCATCACCAGTATTCGGTATTATAATTTGTTCCAACTTTAGAATATCAAACGTTCGACTGATTTTAGATAACTTCTTCAGTGCAATTTAAAACCTAGGACAACATTGAGCCTTCTGTGCTGCCAGTTGTCACCTCAGTATTTTCCGATTACAAATAATGGAAGATTTTTAGTGGGCAGCTCTTCAACTGAAGCGTTTATTGTCCATGAAAATCCACTTGACGGAATCCTTCATAAGGCATACAACAATACGAGCAAGCCAAATAAGCAAAAACTACGGTTTGCGACACTCGAAGATGCATTGTAATAACCGAGATTCAAGCTCTTAAATTAATTTCGTGAATTATTAACCATACACGACAAAGAGTCACCTTATCGGAAGAAATAAGAAATTCCATTAGCATGACAATACGCTGCCCGTCCTCAAATTCATATTCTTACTCAACACATACAGTTATAATCTATTATCACTCCTAAAACAACTTAGGCTCTTAGCGTTAACGCATCATCAGCATATTAGTAGCTTAAATTTATGAGACCTTGTTCCATAAAAACTCTCAACCAATTCCTTAATACAATAGCTCATGAATCTCTCTACAAAGCATTTGTCAGGATTACATCAAAGAGGTGACCATCAGTATGATTTTCGGAAGGAATTTACAGTGAAATTTTAAAACATGTTGTAATACCGTGGGATGGATGGAAAGCTCTAAACAGTAGGTTACAAATTACAATTACAAATACTCCTACGAAAGACAAGACCTACAACCAATATGCAAACCAAGTTGGTTCTTCATTTTCATTAAGACGGTATGTAGCAACAGTTTGTAATTTAGAGCTTCCCCAGTTCAGCACTACAACTAATTCCCCTGTACAGTTGTTATTTACTCACAATGTCACAATGCTTTTCAATTTGTAAAGAGAAACATTTATGAAGAAAACCAGAAATTATATGTAATTCTCCTAAATTGCCGTGTTCCCTGTCACTCTCAACTACGAGCGTAAATCATTCTCGATGGAGTGTGTATAAGTGACAATGAATATTGGATAATGTGCAGATGGTGGGAGATGAGTCCGAATGTTTGTAAGGCTAGCCAAAAGTATACAGAAAAAAGATGGAAATCCAATTCACATGCGTAAATGAAATCCAAATCATGACATTTTTAAGAATTTCAATGTATGCTATATATAGGCATCCATTCAACAGAGAATGGAATGGGTTGAGTTCATAATATGAACCTAATAGAAATATTTCTAACCATATTGCAGAGATATTGTATTTCCTTTTGTTTACCATTTTAAAACAGAACTATAGAAAATGAAAGTGGGTTCAGTGAGGATTATAAGAAGAATAGCACGGCCAAGTCAAGCCTCGCTAGTTATTGGTTATTGCCAAAAGCAGTTCTTTCTAAACAACTACTTATAGAAATACATGAAATTGTGCATGTGGGATGTGCCTAATCATCGCCTATTGCGTGTGTTTGTGGTTTTCTACTCAGCCATGCCATACCACAACAGCAACCCGAACTTGAATAGGTAGGTAATAACATGAAAGAAATTAATATAAAAAATTCCAATAAAGCTACGCACAACTTTTTTTTTACATAATTGATAAAGTCTGCTAATGACATAGGATTCCTAAAACAGGTCAGCCTGAAGAGTCAAATTAATTTAATAAGTAATTCTCTATACAAATCAAGTTTGCGTGATGCTGTGGCCCAGACGCAGTTTAGAATAATATTATTTTTCAATTATTGCTTGCATAAATATTATCAAGACAAGAATCATGTTTGGTCCAAGCTTTTACACATGCGAGAGGAAACAGGCAGAACTGATACAAAATTTACGTACTGTGCGTTGTACATCATCCTCCGCTAAATATACAGTTAGTTTTCTTTAAACTTGTTTTGAAGCTGCTTAGCTTTAGACAGACATTGGTTTACACAAGTCGGCAGTGCTTTACTATGTACAAAGTACAAATATATGCTCAGCTCAGTGATCCTTCATGCTTGATTCCAGTTTCAGTGGGTTGTTATTGCTTTGCACTCAGTTGCATGTAAAAGTCATGCAGATGCATTTTGTAATTTTAAGGACGAGAGACGACCCCTCAACCCTGTATTTTGACAATTTTTTTAGGTTGTAAAGTATAATGTAAAATTTAAAAAATGAAAACCACCATGCTATGCATAACATTAGACCCTAAACGTATGCCAATTTTTAGCGTATTTTATTTAAACGTGACTAAGATAACTTGTGACAAAGATTTCTCACTAGGTTTATGCATGTTATTTTCTTAAAGTTCAAATAAAATGAGCTAAAATTTGGCACACGTTTAGGGACTAGTGTCAGCCATGGCTTGGTGGTTTTCAGTTTTTTTGATTCTTCCATTATAATTTACAACATGAAATAAGTTGTTGAAATATAAGGGTGAGGCGACGTATCTCGTACTTAATACACAGTGGGAGATGGGTAACCTTGAGTTCAAGCTCCTCCAATTTCCTACTATAACTATGCGGGTTTCACTTTGAGCAGCTTTACGTTTTTGATAAAAAAAAGTCAGATGTATAATTTCATATTTTGCCATTGTCCTTTGTTGACATACGTACTTGATGCTTGACGTAAAAGTTGGAAATGAAGTACTTAGTGAAAAATGATCATAGCATGAACTAGAAACTAGAACATTCTTGATGTCAGTGGGAAGCTGAATTTCACATGTATATTAAAAACCGTAACTGAATGTTTGCTTACTTGGCTTGAACAAGCTCGTTCTCCTTGATTCCATTGATGTTTTTAATAATCCTCACATAGAAGACCATCACTTCAATCAATTTGAACACCCGTTTTTCAACATCCATTCTTCCAGCTCTCTATAAGCATAGACAGGATGAAGTCATGAAATAAATTCCTGGTTTATATTTTAATCAATGGAAAGAAAGCTCCCCAAGCTGTCTGTGACATACCATGGCTGCTCGATCGAGAGACTCGGCGTGTAAGTCAAGCTCGGCAGTACTATTCTCAATTGAATTGAATACCTCACGAATTTCACCAGATATTTTTTCCTCTCGCATTCTCTATGAAATCAAAATATCATATTAAGTTCAGCATGAGGTCACAATGTGAATAGGCTGAATACTGGATATGACAGAACATTCACTGACTTGCATAGTCTGCTTGAGAGAGGACGAGATTTCTGACATTCGCATCCGAGCATTGTCATACTCCTTCCTTGTCAACTCACTACGAAAACCCAACTTCTCGTGATCCGTCTTAAATGCTGTGGCCAGTTCTTCAAAACGCTTCTGCAATACATCAGATTTACAATGAACGTTAGATGCAGCAATTTCAGAACAATGTAACACACAGGACATGAGAAGAAAATGTATGACCTTTGAAAATACAAAGTACTTACCGATAACTGTGGAATCTCCTCGTGGTGAAGTCTAAATATCAAAAGACTCAAAATTAATCATACCACAAAATTGAGTTTCTTGAAATTTTGTAAGTAGGAATATGTGCCAAAATCAGGCACAATTCCAAAAAATCAAGGAATCAATTCAAGGAACAACAATTTAATATTCCACTTACTCGTCAGGCTTATCTTGCTTAATTTGATCCAAAGTTTGAAAAATTCGTTCAACCAAATATGGAAAGGTTTCGTAGTATTTCTCAGCCTCTTCGTCTAAATCCATGCTGCTGGAGGGCTTGGCCGATCCACCTTCTTCTGTGTCTTCCTCTTGACCATGAATTTTTTTAAATTTCCCAAGTTCGACTCGATCTAAATCGGATTTAAGAGTTCTCCATTCCTTTCTGGACAGAATCTCGGCATCCTTGTCACACGATCGGGCAACTACATCGTAGGCGTAACTGAAAAAAGGAAGTTATACATCATCAAGATAACCGCCAGATAAAACAGTTGTGTCTATGCCTATTTTTTTCTAGAATACTAAACTAAGGCTTATCTTTATTTACTACGAGGATCGAAGTTGGAAATACGGAAAGTAGAAAACGTTTCCGCGCTCTAAGAGTATCGCTTTAACCCTTGGACCTGAATCTGTAAATGGTAATCAGGTTATGTTAGGCTGGGTTAGCTACCAGGTCATTAGATTTTTCCAACAGTAAGGTCATGCTAGATTTTTTAAAGCTATTTTAACAAGATAAACTTACAGAAAACTTTCTCAAATACAACTTTTCGCATTTGTGGGAACAGTCTAGCTATTTCTGCGTGAATGACATACCAAGAAACTAAACAGAAACTGAGTTAATTGCTTAATCAAATTAAAATCGTATTCTACACAAACCGTACAAGCTAGACGAGCTATCCTTCTGTAAGTATGAAGAACATCAAGACAATTATTTAATTACGTAATGGAAATATCAAGTTAAGTAAACAAGCTCCAGTTTCTGACACAGCCAAAAAAAAATGAAACGAGATCGACGGGACATACCAAACATTCAACACAGTACTTCAACCCATTGAAATCAAACAAGTAGAATGCTACTTTTATTTACGTAATACTAATGAGCGGAACTGAAGTGGAGTCCAGGGACGTCTGAGCACACACCATTATAAACCGAATCAATCGATTGTGGACTACAAATAGAAGATAATAATTTTAGTTCTTACTGTTTCATATGCGCCTGATCAGCATCCGGGATGGCTCCAATTGAGAAGCTCCCATGGCGGTTATCTATTGGAAGCATCGGAGTATCCCACGTTGGTGACCTCTGCACAAGAAACACAATTACAACACAGCACCTTAGCCACTTCCAACTGAACTAGATCCAGCAAAATGAGAGATCGAAGCATCACCTGTTTACTGTTACGAGACCGATTTTCAGTTCTGGAGAGTGATCCAACACGGTCCGTCTCTTCACCAACAAGAAAGTCGTCGTCATTAATTGGAGTTTTATCCCCATCACGATTTGTCAAAGTTTCCTAATGGAACACCAGAAAACCACAACGTTTAATTAAGTCAGAGTCAATTTAATTACTCCTTTGTTCCTGCATATCGTCAATAGCTAGCAAGGACTAACACATACAGTACACACAAACTCGTCGGCCTATAAAATGCTTTTTTCTACACGACTGCACACAATGACTGAACCCCTGCCGTCAACTTACAACTAACCAAATCCGAGAATATTACCCAGCCAGAAATATCAAGGCGTTTCACTCTTAGGCTGGCTATTAGTGATTATAAAACTGAATATAAAACGCACGTAGAGGCGCCATATAGTAAAATTACTGATAAATCATTCATAGGGCTACACCAACAATTGAAACCACGAGTTGACAAACCAAGCTTACTTATCTTTCCTGTTCCTCTGCACTAACTGCAGAATACTCAATACACCTCGGCCTCAGCTTAACCGCATTGACGCAAAACACAGAAATAACAAGCATTATCGAATAGGAATAAATTGATTCCTTCTCCTGCCCTTTATCATTGGCTCAACTACATAGTACTCGAAGACAGTTTGAGCTATATAGCGGTCGCTTATCAGGACAGGTAGATTAGTTTATCAGCCAATAAAAATATATTTAGGTATACAAAATGATTTATAACTTATTTTAAAACTACTTGTGATACTTCAAATACGCTAAAGACATGAATTAAGTGTTGACCATTTGTAGCTAGACTGGTTAGTTCTTTCACGGTTGCTAAACAGGTAGAAACAGTTATATTCAATCTATCTAAAAACCGTTTACGGCATGTCTCTGAGCGCGCGCAAGGAGTTATATGTACATATTCAGTATATATGGTCATGTTAAATAGTTACGGTTTTTCATTCAGAAAATTCTCGCTTAAAGCTTAACAGCGGAAAAACTTGGACAGATTACTACTACACTTGATGGTAATAAGTTATTCGTTTTATCGAAACCAGGTAAATCAGGCGTACTGCTAGGAAACGCAAGCAGGGCCAATTATTTTGCCACTTCACTTCAGAATTTCGTGCGTACAACAAAAATAGATATCGCAAATTTTTGGTTCAGTCCATCTTGCATATCTATTTTGTTCAGGCTTTATAAAGATAAAGCTCATTACATTGTGTTTCGTTAATTACCTGTGACGAAGATCCCTGCGACGGAGTCCAATAGGTGGGCGAGGAAGGGGATGAAATGGGTGATCCGTAAGTAGTGTTGCCCCCGCTAATGGTGGAGCAAGTGTCCGAGAGCTCATCTCCGTTTCCGTTGGGCCCGTCGTGATGCGAGACTTGAAGCGGCCGTTCCAAGCTGTTGTACGTACTCGGATTCTTGCTTCCCGACAAGGAACTAGCTGCACTGAGGTAATCTAAATCAGACTTAATATCATCTTCTCCTAGTGGCAGGTCCTCAATCGTGTTGGGCATCCGGACCAACTTGGGCCGAGTTCCCTTCTCACTACTCATTCTTCGATGCAGGGCGGCAGGACTCAGTTCAGCCTCATGTTCCGACTCCTCGATGACCGTGAATAAGGCGTCAGCCGCCCTGTAACTACAAATCACACAAAATACACGGTAAATACAAATATCCAGTAAATCAACGTAGTCTCTAAGCTTCTCATTAAAGTAAATCCGAGTAAGTGTACCTATAAGAACGACATTGGGTCTTATGCTGGGCAGAACGAGTCAAGGCAGAACTACAGGCTACTTTTAGAAAAGAAGGAGAGCGGATTAAGTAGTTAAATTTTGGGGAAAGAACAGAGAAAAAGGAAATAATAGGAAGTCACCGGAGGAAGGAATTTAAGTTTGAACACTCGAAGGAAATCAGAGTCATGGTAATGGCATATGGCCCTACGCTCCAACTGCAAACTTGGTTTGGTTCATTTTTTACTGCTCATAATACTGTTATTGGTGAGTTTATCTCACATTTCATAAGACGATGATACGATGGTGTTGGTGGTGGTGGTGGTATGGTTCGCATCCTGCAGCTTCTCTGGCTAGGCTATTATCATAGGACCATATTGTATTCCCTCGCTTCTGCTCCTTTGCCACCACTATGTATGTACATATGTAGGTAACACCAACAACCACCACCCTTACTTATTACATAGTCAACTAGGAATAGGAATTTAGTGTGAGAGAAGCTGAACCAGACAGCATGGAGTACAATGAAATATCCTTGTAATAGCTGAGCCAACAAAAAAAAACTATAGCTTAGCTAATACCTAACTTACTTTTCCTATTCCCTCTTCTGCACTTAAGTTAAACTTAATCAGCAACTATTCCTTGCAGATTACCTATTACTCGTTTCACACTCGGTTCCTGCCATGGCGGTATACTCATTATGCAGATTAACCTCTTCTGCCTCTCAATTTCAAACCCTGCTTGTTGCAGGTTATCAAGTCAAACTCTCTGCATAGATACTGAATACATGGAACTGAAGAGGCCCAGAGTGCTCCAGTAATAGCAGCTTCATCGTGAAACGAGCTCTGAGATTGGGAACGAGATAAAATAACTTTTTCACACCGACTTCAAGTGCTTTCCATTAAATTAGAGGCATTGTTGTTTGAGGTTTACTGCTCAATCGTAATGGGTTTTGATAAAAAATTTACATGATTGACATTGACTAGGATAAATGCCCCAAATTGAGTTGATGCCTCGCACCGCAAACGGCTAAGCATATTCAGGTTATGCAATGCCTGAGCATTGCATTGTTCTAATGTGAACCGCAATTATGATGCTTCTAATTGTAAACTTACCGGGAATCAACGTCGTCTAAGGTCATACTTTGAAACAGTTTGTCAATGTCATCCGAATTCCCTCCATTATTCGTATTCCTATTGACTGTTTGAGCATCAATTTCTGGCATGCAGTCCGTCTGAGTGGAAATGGTGACTAGACAAGGACGTTCTGGAACCGGGTCCTCTTCCTTCACTTCCACCAATCCCGGACATGACTTGGTAATCGTGAAGTTTTGGGTTGAATTACTCTGGAAGCAGAAAGAATCGTAAAATAAGAACCCATTCATTCATGACAAACCCATTAGCTTCAGACACAAATAGTGGCGTGTGGCTTCCGCTCACACTCAATCTTCACTTCTCCGTCTTCCCTGTCTTCCAGCTCAACCCATTTCGACATCTCATTTAGAAAACAGACAGGGAACACAAAGGACGAGCTCAAGAAAGCAGCCTAGCTCCTCAAACCGGGTATTCCGCCCAAGGTTACGTACATTTCTGCACTTAGGCCTCCCCAGTAACACAAACCGAAAACCTCGGCCTAGAGGAAAGCCAGGGCATGTCTAATCAGGGGCATGCCAGAGGATGTTACTAAAATATTACAAAGGAACGGCAAAGTCGGCCTAACGCTCATAAATAAAGTAGGCATAATCTTTCTCCAGAAGAACAACAGGAACAGGACACTCACCAGAGAATGGAACAACTCTTGACTTCGCTTGAGTTGCTCTCGAAATTCTGCAAGCTCTTCGTTTATGCGTCGAACCATTTCGGACTCTTCAGGAACTTCATCACAATCTTGGGCCTCTTCAATAAGCCCCGAAATCGGGAAACCAGCATCTCCGTCCCCAGAGTCCAGCTTACGCAGTCGGTAGTCCTCGACATGCTCACCATGCTCCCCATCTCCAATTTTACTGTCCCTATAAAAACATTTATAATTCACTGAGCTGTACAATGTGACGTTGGTGGGTCTTAAATCTTACTCTCGAAGAATGGCGAATTCCACCTTTGGCATTATTATATTTTCACCCGCCCGTCGCGCTGTTTATTAGAGAAATGTGGCCAACACAGTTAGCAAATCAGAGTTTTATAATTAATCTTTTTTTTAACATCATAAATAAACGTCATGAACTTTTTGATTTTTGCATTCGATCAATCAAATAGAGAACTGAGTTTGTTACATTCAGTTTTTTCAAATAATTGATGGGCGATCTTCTTAATTAAAAAAAAAAGGTTTTAACGTTTTGAAAAGAACGAAAAGACTGCGGAATCAACATCAAAACAGGTAGAATAATTTTGACTTCTGTCCTAAATGCATGCACATTAAGTTCTCTAATGAAGAAATCAACAACAAAAATCAGAAAAATCCTGCCAACTCGGAGTTAATCCCTGACAGCTCCAGCTCCGACATATGAAGTGGATATTTAAAGACAATAGTCTCCCTACGCTTGTCATCATTCTTCAGGATGGAAGATCACACATGTTCCTTGTTCATACAAACATAATCTTCCCATTTATCATCACCACCGCTCTTTTGCAGTTTGTTATAGTCCACATGCCATGCTATGCCACGCTCTACGCAAGCAATGCACCTATTATTACATATTAAGCACATATATTTCTTCTAGGGCCAGGCACCAGACGACACAAACGCATTTTGGGCTCAAAAGCCCGCCTAATGACTGACTGACTACTTATGTCTACGCTAAACATGTAAACAAACATTTAGAACATTAAATACTGGGCTGTGTGTTTATAATGTAACCCATCTTCCACAATTTCTAAGTTTGTTTAGCTAGTCAAAATATTTCGTCCAATTAAGTCGGTTCTTGAGAGAGTTTAGGGGATAGCGTATTAAATGACACACGACATATGCAAATTCCACTCCATAGAATTTTTAGAAGAGCACACGGAATGAGCAAATTCAAGCAGAAGACGTCTATTAATATCAATGTACGGAAAACGGATAGAAAATGCAGTTAATGGGTGCGCATGGAGCCGCATGCCTAGTTTTCTATCGAGCTTCAAAGTCAATAAGTTAACAACTGATAACTGATTTCACGGTGAAACTGTGTATTGGTAATAATAGCAGTTGTTGAATCTTCTCAATACCTACAGCCTACAGAGACATAGACTAAACATAAACTTTTCAAATCAAATGCAGATAATTTTCGGTATATTTTAGTCCTTGAATTAAAAAAATGCAAGTAAAGTTCGGTGGAATAATAAATACGCAACATACTCTATGAAACTCAGTATTCCTTTACCCAAGCCAAAATACATTTGATTTTACTACTTTACGCATAGTAATTATAATTACTTATACAAGAGCTTATCCATGTTTCAGCTGGGTAAGTCTGTATTCACAGAAATGTGAGCTGTACCACTTATAGAAACCAATATGTTTAAGTTGTTCAACTAAAGATCTTAACGAAAACCGACAACGTAATCAATGAAACCACATTAACGGTTTTTTAAGTGCGACAAGGAGTTTGCATTTAATTTCGGAGGATTAAAGCATTTACAACCTGTACATCCCTACTTCCGACGTAGAAACCGGAAACTCGAGAACTGCTATCTTCCTTGTTCTGTTGTCTTTGCTGAACAAGCGAGTTCATGTAATCTGTGAGATAGGGATCTCCTCATTATCTCACAATTTTCCGCTGTATTGCCTCCTTGCCTCCTGCTTTAAGCCCATTTTACATGCACTAAAAATACCGTAAAACGCTTGGCAAATTGGCCTGGAAATATAAATCCCCAAGGGAAGCCTGTCTAAATTAGAAGGAAGACAGGCATGATGGAAGGGAACATAGATACAGGATGCAGGCAGAGTTGTAACCTTAACCTTGTCGCAGTATAGATTACAATAAAAAACAGAGCTAAAGGAGCCTGACTCGGAGAAAGTGAAAGCAAAAGGGAGGAAAACTTATACGCAACTATGTTCATGTACAGCGGAGATTCTCATGAAAACCGGCCGTAGAATAAACTCGGGACTGATCTCTTCAAAAGACTCGAGTCGTGAACCAAATTATCGATCCCACGTTTCCTCACATTGTATGAAGATCGAGAGGAAAGTATAGAGAACCTACAACATGGCTCTCGGCGGATTGAATAGGGAGCAACATGCAGTGAAAACGAACCAGCTTAACGTCCATGACATACCTGAGTGAGGTTAGGCAGTTTCCCATTTTAAAACTAATTTTACACTAACTCACAATTGCACTCAGCACTTGTTTCTAATGCAGAAACTTCCAGAAACTGTCCAGCGGACCGTTCAAGATCATTCGACGTTCAGACCGAAGCTCCGCAAACTGAGTGCAGGGAAAGGAATGATGACAAACTAAAATTCCAAAACCGGGTAAAAACAGAAGAGTAGAAAGACGCTCGGATGCTGTTCAACCCCAAGATCCAGGCACAAGCGCAGGCAGGATGCAATGCAGTTGCATAGTCCATGTCCATATGCACGGAGGCATGCCCTGCATGTCAACGTACTCACTGAAAAAACTTTCATTCAACTCTCTCCTAGTTTCACTTTAATAATTCCTAATATCTACTCAATATCACTCTACAAGATGAAAGAGGCTCCTACTCGAATATACTGTTATTGAGATAAGACGACGTAAAAAGGCTTTCACTGGGGAATAAAACAATGATAGGCAGCTACTCATCAGAAGTGGGTTTCAAGTGCGAGCAATCAGACACGCCTACATCTTAATGGCTCTTTGGGAATACTACCTGACATTATTTCACTGTGCTCAACTATTTTAGTTGTAAGACAAATGAGTGTTGAGGGAACGCTTCATACCGTAATAATTACATCGTTAGAGCAAGCCCAAAGTTCTAAATAAGGATTTTGTAGCCTCTAACTCCTGAAATGAATAGTCCATTAATCGAGTTATGCGAGAAAGCTCCCTGCGAAGAAGTTCCCGAACAAAGTTTCAACAGACACATCTGCCTGATTATAATACTGTGGCCAAAACTAAGCTAATTTTTTTATTAGAAATTGACTTACTCTTAAATGCCCCTCTAAAATGAGTATTTACCATTTCATTTAAAATAAAAAGATCAACAACATGTTTTGCCGTAATTTCTGTTTGATGTCAAGGAGCAATCATGGATATTTTCCACGAAACACTTTTTTCACAATAACTTTTTCGCCGCCACGCACAATCGTAAACTAGCGTAAATACAGATTCAAGAGACCACCACTTCTCCAGGATACCCAATACCCATCAGTTTTCAAAATGATGTGCAAAAATAATTTGCTGTCTACTGAAAGTGATGGATCACGAATTACGAGCCCAACCCACCGAAACTTCCCCATAGAAAGATAGACGAGAAAGAAATGTTGAACTCACATATCAATCGTTTGCCGAGTCATCCTAATGTCTTCCAAGATTCTGAGAAATGTTAGATATCCTTTCTTCAACAGAGCAACCTTTCATTTGTAATAGACGGGTTAGATGCACGATTCCTTTCATGTCAGATAACAGTTTGGGAAGGATGCAAGCGAAAATAAATTACCTGAGTGACTTGTGTTGACGCATCACACACAACGGGCTTCGAAAACAGAAACAGAGGTGTTATTGGATTTCGCTCCTGCAATTCAGAAAGATTTTAGCCAAGTATCAAACCTATTCCAGAATATCTAAATGGCTACAATTAGGAAATAAAACTTCTCGATAATCGTCACTGGTTGTGAGTTGTGACGCTTGTTTGTAGGCGGAAATACTTACGATGCTTGCTGTAATTTCAGCGAATAGTGAATTTTCGAGTTTTGGGCGTGGAAATGGACTCGTAAGGGAGTAGCTAGAATCACTTTCAATCAAAACATCATCGCACTGCAACAATTGAATACGCAATTATACACCTTGTATTATAAAAAAGATAGAGGGAGGGTTTATAGTCCGATATAACTTTCGTCCTGTCAGACCTTGTATTATAACTTTAAACATGATGCAAAACGTATTCCTCATATGAAAAGTGAAAAAGTAGTGGGGTCAAATATATTGTAAACATTTACAAACTCACACT
The DNA here is from genome assembly GCA_034693865.1 of Ceratophysella sigillata. Classification (NCBI taxonomy): domain Eukaryota; kingdom Metazoa; phylum Arthropoda; class Collembola; order Poduromorpha; family Hypogastruridae; genus Ceratophysella; species Ceratophysella sigillata. Next base: position 40,286 of record JAQFXY010000137.1, read on the forward strand.
TATATCCAATGAATTGTGATCCACAGTGTAATCCAGCAATGAGAGCTCAGCTCCGTTTTCTGTTTCCCGTTTTTCTCGTTCCAGTTTCTGTAAAGTGTGAGTATATGGAAGGAAATTATTTTTTCTTTCAATTATTGCAAACGCATAAAAACACTACGAAGCATAAAGAACGAGAGAATTACTTCATTTGTGATTTTCAACTTATCCACAAGACTCATTAGCCGTCGAATCTCAGCATCCGCGAAATTTCCCTTCTCAAGCACACATTTAAGCTGTGATTCAAAACGTGCTTCTTGTTCTTTAATATACTCCGCGGCCGCTTCAATTTCGGAAGCAAGCCCTTGAGCATCACTGGAGGCTTTGTCCCGCTGAAAATGTGGGGAAAAGTCTTTAGAGTCAAATTGATCACATTACAATTTTACATTAGAAAATAAAATACATGCTTTGCCTACATAAGTACATAGCTCTTGATTCTCCTCAAGTATTTCATGGTAGTCCTTTTCATATCGGCTGATACGAAATAAATAATCAGAATTCTTCTCCTTTAGATTTTCGAGGGATTCTGCAAGTTCAGTAATTTCACGCTCCAATTCAGCCTTGATTCTATCTGCTCCTTCTTTGGAAGACGCAAGTTTTGCTTCCAGAAGCTTGTTTTGATCCTGGAAAGTAGAACATACTTTAGCAATAATAAACATTGTTTCAAGGGGTGTCAAAGGCGAAACGGCGAACCTGATTTCGTTTGCGATATTTTCATTACCTCAAGTGAGCTGTTCTTATCTTCGGCTTCCTCCAACCGCCGACGGAGGTTTTTAAAGTCTTCTGACCATTTTTTGTTCTGGAGGGTTAAATCAGCATTTTGTTCTTTCAAATCTGTAGCATCGCTAGCGGATAAGAAATACTTAATATCAATTCCATTGTAAAATTATTAAATTAAATTACAGCGAATTAATACGAAATTGCATGAGCCACAATTTGATGCTGAAATTTCGTGTGTAATTATTAGAGAACAGGCAATTTCGAAGGTATTTATTAACGAAACTTTGACTGAACATCAGAATTTTAGAATTTCCGAAACTTAGAGCATTATTTTATTTTCGACCTTGCCGTGGCGTGGGTCGGGTCGTGGTATGTTTTAAAGTTAAACTTTAAATACATATGGGTTAAACCACAGCCAGCTATGACAAAGTAAGGTACTTAATCCTCACTTTATCCGAGCTGGCTGCCGTTAAACTTACGCACAGCGATATCGCTATATTTTCAACAATAATTGTTATCCGTACAAGTTGGAGTAAGAACAATAAGGGCCGAGCGGAAAGTGATAAGTAGGTGATTTAGAAATACGCCTAACATGAATCTCCAATAAAACAGCGCGAGCACACTACTACCAGAACTGCTTCTCACTGTCAACCGTACACCTGCGTATTTTGTTCTTAAGGTCAAACTACGTAAAGCCTGCTTACTTGATCAACAGTTGTTAAAGATATTTAGGTTCGTTCTGGTTCTGGGACTTTGTTTAACCTTAACCGACATCCTGCATGCAGTTACAGGTACAACTAATCTAAACCCGGTAATTCCAAACTTAAGGTACTCATTTTTCTTTTCTTGACAAGAGTTATGAGTAAGTAGTGGTGTAAAATACTACCCATAAAACTTCAGTTAATATAAATCCACATTTTTAGGGTAATTTATGGTGAACGGTGGACGGAAGTAACCTATGTACTACAACGATCTTGGTGTCACAAATTGTATGTAACATAATATACGAGTTATACCAAACCAACACCCAGTTTCCTGGACGCAGAACCGGAAGTGACAAATCAACCGATTTATATTCCCATGTGAATTTCCGACGTTTGCTCTCGAACAGCTATATTTGTAACTTGCCATATTTACCAAAAACAATAAATACGACATAAAGAGTTTCGAGAAACTGTACTTGCGGTTATACGTACATAGTTATCCATACATATATCCCTTTGTATTGGCAACATGGCAAATTTTGAAATGCGTAGGAGCGACGTCATTAGGAACGCAAACGCAACTAGCCAGAAGTCTATTGAATTTGTCTGAATTTTCTTGTTTTTCATTATGTATTTTATATTTATCATCCATTTTGTCAGTCATCTGTCATCTTAGAATTTCTGCCTTTTGTGAAGTATTACTTGTATTAGAAGTTCGAACTTGTATTTACACTGACTGTGTAAACAAGAAAAGGCATCATAGTCATAGTTCAGTCAGATTTCCAAAAATATTGATTGTCAAATGCGGATTTGACAGCCCTGCCATGGAAAGTTGGAAAAGCTACATAAGGTATGTAGCTACATGGGAATAGCAAATAGACTTAATGCGATTTAAGATTTATTGAGGTCAAAGGTGACTGACTTACAAACTAGTGTTGATGCTCAGTTCCCCACCATAGCCAGGAGAATTGGTAAATACGTCTTCGAGCAGAACAAGGTCGGGGTTGGGTGTAGCGGTTAGTCCTGGCATGTTCAACTCCTCAAGGACGGGAGGTAACCTTCCAGGAGGGACCACCATGCTCATTCCGATTTACAAGCTAACCTAACCACTAACTGTCGTCACAAGAATTTGGCCTCAATTTCAATTTAAAACTAAGGAACAAAAACAACAGAGAAGGCCTAACGTGCGGAACCGTCCTTCTCCTTTGTTTCCTGCTTGTCGTTCTTGACACTTTTTCCCGTTCCAACTTTTCAAATTCTATCAAGTTTGAGCGCCAAACCGTTTGGTGCGAAATTAGATGGGCATTATGGGCTGCTCGCTCGGAGCAGAATACCGAATTTCTTTGTCTCACTCTTCGCCAAACACGTAACGCACTAATGTTTACAATTAACGTAGCCTCAGTGTCTGATCAGAAATACTGAATTTAATAAATAAAATGAATTAACTCGAGTACAATATACAGTTATATGCACTACAGTAGGTACAGGTCAACTTGGGTATTTAAAAGCCTTAAATCAAAACTGGAAGGTGTTTGAGAAACTACTGTTGGAATGGTAAATACACTTCCATTTCCACTCTAGGTCTTCAGACTTTAAACTACTGCACCTGTCCTGAGTTTCAATTAAAAGAATTAAAAATAAGCCTGGCTGATTGCAGCAGCTAATCCCAACCCCAGTTCACGACCTTAAGCCAGAACCTAAATGCAATAGGAACTGTAATTCGGGGTCTGCGCTGCGATTCAAGTAGCAGCAGAGTTCAGGTTTCAGATAATACAAACTTGATAATAATTATGTATCAACTGGGCTTAGGTACACAATTATAAATAATATTGTGTATTTTCTTCGTCCCTCAGGCCAGGAAACCAGCCGTGTTCATGTATAAACATAAACGAATTAGCATAATATAATCAGAATCCATGTCGGAATTTAAATTCTTGACATATGCATTCAGTTTCAGTAGTTGCTGGACTACTTGCACTATGGAGAAATGGTTCACGTGTTCCATGCTGACATATATCATATATCTAATTGAAAAATCTATAGATTTCAAGGTACTACGTACCAATAATTTAATTTCACGAAATTGGAATCTTAAGTCTCAAGCGTCCCACAAATCTACCCGTTATTTTGCAGTCATCTTTGTATTTATTCAGTCAGTATGGATTAAAGCAGAAGAGTTTAAACGTTTTATATTTTATATACAGAGCTGCTCGCAGTAGTAGTAGGATAACAAATTCTTATATTTACGCGGCTTGTTCCCATTCCGGCTTTTCACATTACGGCACATCCGTGCGTGCGTTCGACAAAACCTTACAAACAATACCGTAATGGAGGGGCCATAATGGGAAGCTTCACAATGGGAAATGGGAATACGAATACACCATCCTAAATGGAAATGGACGTAAAACAAACAAAGCTTGTCTAAAGGCTTTAAACCTTTATAAATGATAATAAATTGATTTATATAAAGTTACAATATTAAAATGTTTTAAAATAATGAATAATACTATACGAATGATATCAATATGAAAAATATTAATCAAATAAATTCGAGCACTATAAAATCTGATGTTATTCTCGGTCGCTCGGCGACATCCTAATAAACTAAGTAGTTTAGATAATTCTATTTCCAGTGTTCCGTCAATTTTTGTCAACCTTATTGCACAAGTTTGTACTGTGTGCAAACTGATAGGATTGTAAGTTAGAATTTCTTCAAAAGGTGTGTAATTTAATGATTCTACGTCTATTGCGCCATGTCAGTTCCGTCCCAGTCAATTGTGCCCCGTAAATTGTGCCCCGGTAATCAAGATCTTGAAGAGATCATTCAGTCACCTACCCAAATAGCATCTAAGAATGATAATTGATACTGATAATACAGTATTTGAGTACATAAGCGTGTAGAACCACCAACATGTAGGCACCTAACCTAACCTAAACTAACCTAATCTCATGATATGTATCTGCATTTATGTAAATGGTACAGAGCAGATACTCGTTAGTTCAAGCATTTTTTAGACCAGAAAGGTCTTATGGGATACTCCGGTCGTCCGTTCGTCCGTCTGTCCGTCTGTCACGCTTGTAACGTTTAGTTGTCAGCTGCATATATAATAACGAGTGATTGGCAGCGTTCGTGAAGCAGCCGGGAAGCCAATGCTGCAATGTAATTACGTGTAACTCGCATGTGGCATCCGAAATGGAGCAAACATATAGCGTAATGAAAAATTAAAAAACGATTTGTTACCAATTTATATATAAGTAGACTAAATTTCAGTCGAACGCCTCAAATAAGCAATTTTTTAATACCATTTGAAATAGGACCATATACAAATTCAAATGACTTGTGAGCCTCATTTCTGAAAAAAAAATATTTGTTTCCATGGATAAAAATGGTTGGTGTATGTAAATTGAAATGAGTTTTAAACTGATTTTCTGTAAATTAATTTCTGTTTCCTCTGATGATCTTTCTTGCATAAAATTGGCTGTATTTTTTAAAAACCTGCCTGAAATGTGTGATATGATTTCTCTACGGGTTCAGGTTCATTTCAATAAGCTCCTTTCTGGTCCCGAGCTACCGAAGGCAGGTTTTTATTTTGTGTATTTAAGAGTATGTCTTCTAAGTTTTAAATAAGCAACGCTTATTTGAACGTGGGGCGCAACTTACGGGGCGCAATTGATGTCAGACGAATTTAATTACCGTTGATTTGGATATCATTAAATGGTTGATGCAAATGAGTGAATAGAAAGCATGCAATCATAATTTGTTATTATTACAAACAATTGTGCGGGATTCCAGGTAATAAATACCCAATCAGGGTTTGTGGGTAATACCCAGTGGGTAATGCCCAGGGTTAAAGCTAAAACCCACGGGTAAACCCAAAGCGCATGGTAAAACCCATGGGTAAAAAGTATAACCCAAGTATACCTAATATTCCCTCTACCTTTATTCGTATTATTTTGGATCAAATCTCAAATCACGTGCGATATACAATGTATCAATTGATTGGGCCTGCCACAGAAAGTGTAAAGGGATTCGCATTTTGGGTTGGTGGGTTTGAGCCTCTCTACGTAGTTATGTAACATACTTTAGCAATTACTAAATTATGTTTATGCACTGGAATATAATAATAAATATAATAATAATATTTAAACGTGATTTACTGTTGTGATTTCACGACGCTGGTGGTGTACTTGACGCTGTCCACGTTGTTGTCATATACTTGGGCAGCATGGGTAGACATTTGTATTTCCAAACCCAATCGCTTGTCATACACGTCAAAGTTGATCACTTGTGAAAATATACCTCACCTTATTCAGCATTCCAACATCATGTCAGCTACTAACATTGTCACTAGACATTGTCTTGGGCTATACAGTTCCACCACCCGGCCAAAGGAAGCTTAATTAATTACTTAATCGTCACTTCGATGATATTTGTGATTCAGACATGGCATATTATATGACCATGCTCAAACTGCGAACTGAGTAGTCAATTTCTTCAAAAGACGGATGTTTTTACTTCACCACGTTTTTAGAATATCCCTAACGAAACGTCAGAAGTCAGAACTCAGAACTGCTCAAGTCTACGACCCGTCAGGGCGTGCCATAATCCTGAATGGAATTCGGCTTTAATTGTACCATCACACTAATCAGAAATAAACCCTGGAGATAACTGATATAAAGGATTTATTCACTATTTGCAGAGCTAAGCACTATAGCAAATACAAACAGGTATGCCGAAGTTGGAGTGGTATGCAAAACCACAGAAAGTACTTGAAAAAATATGTAATTATTGTTCAGACGCATGTAGTAGTCCGTTAGTTCGATGACGATTATTGTAGATACACGAGGTTCTTATGTAACTGAACAACATACATTCAGTGACAGTTGTGTTTCCACGAATCCAATTTCCAGTTTACACAAACTTTTTGAAGGAACAAAGTAACTTTGTATGGTTTAGTTTCAATAGTACAGAGTTGCTATCAGGTAGCTGCTGGTATTACGCTAAATATTGCTGAACTGTTATATTTAAAATTAGAGATCCTATTGGATCGACTTAATGAGTCAATGCGAGAAAGTTTGTTCGTAGTTAAATTGTTGGCAAACTCAGTGTGAGCAACTCTGTTCAATCAGCAGAGATACACTATGCTCTACTACTGAAGACATGGCACGAATTCCTTCATGCACAAAGTTGATAACAGTTCGTCTTTGCATGAGCCGAAGCCTTGTTGTTTCGCATTTGCATAGAAGATTAATTTATATATTCAACGAGGGACGATAATGAGGAAAACGATAGGAAATAATACAAACAATAACGACGTTTCCTAGGACTCGTTCTGGAACTGGAATAAGAGCAGGAATGACTTCTATCGGAGCCAGGCCAGATCATCGGTATACTAAACAGTAATTCCCTCAGTGCGGAGATTAGGAGGAAGGTTGGTCTATTTGGACAGCTTGGTTTATAAGTACTACATTTAATTATTAGCATAATCCCTTTTTCCGTGTGTGCACGTACATACGTTTTTCGTTAAATATCATTTATATTTATAAGCTCCTAATGGGGCTCCTGGCATTGTTTCTCAGGTATTCTACGCTCCCATCCAACACGTTAGCTTGTCTTCCCTTCTTGGATTGTATGAGCTTTAGCGTTGTTAGCGTGGTTGGTTTAATTATTGAGTTGGCGTGCCCTGCCACAAGCCTAGACATGCATTGTAGCTTGTAGCAACATAATCACCGGGACTCTCGCGACTAGCAACATACGATTTCAATGAGTATATGTCTTAACTAATGTGTACTATGTACTATACGTTTGCCATTTTTGTTGAGCGCTACAAAAATTGCATCTTGTACCTGGGTGATTTTTGAAAAAATGAGCACGGAAACGGAAGCTCCAGTAAAATTATTAAAAGATAAGACTAAATCAAGGGCTAAGAGATTTGACCCTTCCTAGTACATCAAAATGACGGTCTGGTTAAGGAAAATACGATGATGCACCATGTTATACCCTAGGGGATGAATGGATTCGATGGCCCTTTAACAGCGCAGAAGAGATTACCCCAATGCTTGCCTTGAGGTCCAAGATGTGGATTTTATGTAATTTTGAACATAATTAGTTTTACACAAAGCTAAATACTGGAAGATAAATACCGTGTCATCGGGTTTACTGGATTCAGACAAGCTTACAAAATACTATACACATCAAATATAATTTAATGAGTGAGATGTTGGAATGAATGAGATGAATGCTGCTATCACAGGTCAGACGTTACGTTGTGTTATGTACGATTAGAGTTCTCCCCGGGACATACGCGGGCCGCGTTCAAGCCGCTTCCTGGGTTTCTTCGTCGTGGTCGCGGGCGTTGTTGTGGTGGGTTTGAGATTCTTGTAGGGATTCTTGTAGTTGGCTTTCTTTGGAATGAGACCGATTTCTTGTTGAGCCTAAATTCAAAATAATATGGAATGCAGATAAAAGGCTAAAATTCTTCATGTATACATGAACTATGTGTAGTAGTTTCATACCAAGTCGAATAGCTGTAAATGAACTTTGCTTTGAGTTAGCTTCGATGTAACGCTGAAGTGAATGATCCATTTGAAGTTCGTTTCAAATTCCGGATTCTTCCTCACCACGCTGTGCATTATATCGGGGAAGTAGAGAACGGAATTGCATACTAGAGCGGCATGGCTTAGCATGAGCATGAAGGCTGTATGGATCAACAACGTGAGTTGATTTGTCTTATTAAACAGTAGAACAAGTTTTTAATTATCACAGCAATGAATTTGAAACTGCACCGAACACGGACTACAATTAGTCTGAATATGAACAGAATAAGCCAAACATAGTGAATGCAATTTTACCATCGCCTTTCACTTTGGTCTTCTCCAAATCCTCGGCGTTGATAATACCAGAATCCTGAAGCTTAGTTCGTAATTGTCGGATATCCTGTCAGAACAACAAAATATTTGTTAAATTATAAAAACATTACGATACGAACGATGCATAATTCCGTTCAATAACTGCAATCGCTGAGCGTTAAAATACGTACAGTATTAGCACTGTTACTCAGAGTCACCAAGTACTTTGCCCGGGTATTCATATCTTGAATGGATCCAATTGCCTTCATCATTTGTAGATGAATTGTTCTAAGTTTCTTCAGCGGCTCCTCAGCTAAAAACATTAAGTAACAAATCATCATCCTGATAAGATAAGATTAGTCATATGTCTCAAAACTAAACTCGGGGTGCATAAAACTTCTATTGTGCACAATTCGAATGGAAAACGCTAATCTAATTTGGCCACTGCCATGCCCTGATGTCTAAGGAATCTTCATCCTAGAGATTCAATCGACATCAGGCCAGAAGCACGTGATTACACTCTACAAATAATGAGAACTGATGACTGAGCAGAGCAAACGATTAAAAATAAACGAATCAAAAGAACACCGCTAATTAATTGTAAATATAAATAAATGACTTACGAAGAAATCCATTTGGATCGAAAACGTAGACTCCCTTGGTGAGCGGGTTGGTGAATATCTTGTGTCGATCCATTTTGTCACTCATGGCCTCAAAATTGTCTGGATGACGTTTCTCCCAGTGCGGCGGGTTCTTCTTGCCACTAGCGTATTCCAAATAGAGGAACAGAAGCAGAACAAGAGGCCGGGATGACCTTGCCCAAATCTTTTCCAGCTTCATCTTTTGTCCTTCCAAAGGTCCAGACTCGAGACGAGGTTCAAGCCGTCTCAGATCAATGACATTCTTCCTTGCTCGAAAGCATGGAAGCAGAATGACCCTCCTCGGAGAGAATCTGATACAACAGGTACATGGAATTGATTCGGGAGACTATAAATTATTAACGTATCTCCGCCGCCACGCCTCGTCCTCCAAATCGGAAAATCCAGTAGACTGACTGGAAACCGGTTTGAGGAGTTTTGAATTTTTAGGATCTTTCCCACTTCATCTCTCCTCGATTCTCTCCCTCCTCGCCGTATCAATCCTAACGTATAACGAGCGTCATGAATCTCTGGTGTATGTATCATAAAGGTGTATAATTTATATGCATTTATTTTGGGATATTTAAAGATTTTCTTATTGATTTAATACGCCTAGGGCGTACATTGGCAAACATTGATATATTAAGAAAATGTATAGATTGCATTCCATTTTTTACAAATATTGCAAACTTTATTTCTTGTACATCGGTCATTTTCTGGAAAACTCGAGTTGGACCTGACTACTGACAGTAACACGAAGTGAATTAATTGCAAAATCAAAGAGCTGAGCGAGCACCATATGAATGCTGAAGCGTAGACGTGTTATATAAAATTGAATTTGAAACTTGGACTCGGACAGAATTTTTACATCAAAGGCTATTATGAATTATTCACAAACAAATAAACGAGATGCGTCATTCCATTTTTCTGTTAGTAATATCGAGATATTCGACTATTGTATTATTTATTTAATATCTCCAGTATTTGAACGCTTAGAACTATTAAAAATTACAAAATTCCTTCATTTCAGGTTAGATGTAGAAAAGTATGTGCAAATTCTTATACATATCTGAGTTTTTATGGAAAGTATGCATAAGGGAGTTGATAAATACATCAGAGGTAATAAGTAATAACAACAGTGCAGTGTAAATTATTAGTAACCATTCGTATTGTCGCATTACAATATAGTCGTTAAGTCGTGCTCATCCTTAGTCCAGTTTACGTGCAGTTAGGTACAAGGTCTGTTAATTTCTGATTGGTCAAGAGAATTGGCTTGGACAATGGACAGACATTTGGCTTGTCCAGTATAATTAGAATAATTTCAAAATAAATATTATACTTAAGGTCACAGAGTTTAGAACCATTATGTTGTACGTTGATGTGGACGGAAGAAATTATTCTACTTGACATTTACAAACATTTAGTATTGGCAATAAGAAGAACCACATAATATGTATAACTTGGACATCGTGTGCTTTTCCTACACAGTATTACAATAACAGAAAAGGATAAAACTTTTAAACACACCTTAATTACTAGATACAGCAATTGTGGACCATTTAGTTGTACTTACTTATACTACAGCTCACCTTTCAAAAAATACATTTACATTCGTGAGCCCAGTAATTTAGTGTGCGTGAGGCACAGGCAGATTCTTCAAAGTTGTAATTAAGACATTTCTTCCAAGGACATCGCATTACTATTTACAATTTGAACGAGCTTATGAAATATGTCTGTAGGAGCCTTTATTACTACTTAAAAAACGGTAATTAAAAATAGAGTCGCAGTGATTCACCTGCATTCAGCAGACTTAATGGTAAAAACACAATGCACGGTAAGTTACCCTTACTTCACAGCTATAAAAATGGAGCCTGAGTAATAAAATACGTTTGTTTTGTAAAATACTAATTAGTTTAATCATAATATTTGTAAGAGTATCACTGACATGGACATACGTTGCTTCTTCATCGAATCTAATTGATTGCAGTTGAGGTTCAGTCCGTTACAATACTAAAGGATAAGCCCTGTGCTTAGTTCATGAAAAACTGTAAGAGAAAGCATGACATTCCTGGGCTGATGGAAAGGGCGTGTCAAGGGACGTGTCAAAGGGACTATGTGTTAGGCTGGAAGGAGTTTCACTCTTTACATTCCTGATTCCGCAATTCCTTCGTCATCTACTAGAACAGTTGTAGAGTGGTTATAAATTAAGCATAAATTACAAGGGGCTGGGATGACGTCTTTTTCTGGAAGCACATATTTTTACTCCATCCCAGGTAAACTTGATGTTCTACAGTTTTACATTACCTTCAAACCCATCGTTCCCATGAATTTCTCTGGGTGATGGGATGTCATTTTCCTTTCCTTCCAGAACAGCTAGAAGACACTGGTGAATACAAATGTACTGTTGCTCCGTCTGAACCATCCATACCTGGAAACATTAATGTACATATTACATAAGTATATCAAGTAACTCTTTGTTATATGTGGAAAAATTATGTAGAAATACGAAAGCCAACGTACCCGCTCCCGTCTCATACTGTACACAATCCCGAATATGTCCACAATATCCGACTTCCGGATTTGTTGCAGAATACGGTCCAGAGCTATGAAAGTGCCTGACCGTCCCACACCAGCACTACAATGAACCACAATGGGTCGCACCCGCTCCAGCTCTGGTTGAACTCGCTCTCGAAATGCTCGCACGAATCTGACCAGAGTTTGAGGTGGATCAGGAACACCAAAGTCTGGCCAAGTCGTAAAATGAAAATGCTTCATCAAACGACACGTGTCACCCTATAAAACACAAACCATTAAAATTGAAATTACTCACAACTATTATTTATGCACAACAAATATTATCAATAAGCATACCCTCTCCATTCGGAATTCAGAAATATTCCAATCCGGATATCGACTCTCGTTGAGTATTTGAACTTCAATATTACCGTAATACTGTTTATTCGTGTCGTATGGCCAGTAACGATCACACTTCTCTCTGCCTGCAATTTACATATGGAGTTATTTCAGCCGTTGCCTAGGACAAACTTATATGATTTGAAGTATGGAATGCAATTCTTACCTTTTTCGACACAACGCGTAAGCATGACTATTGCACGGGAATTTGATTCCCAACACATTCTCCAGAAATCATCTCTAGTTGATGGAAGTGGACCTTGTGTCACGATAAATTCTCGAGGAGAGTTATTCCCCTGCATCAGTCAAAGAACACAGCGTTTTAATCAAGAATTCTCCAGAGCTTTGAGATTTCATAACTTACAGTGACATAATTGGCGTTGATATAGTCACTCCCGTCCTCGTCATCCGAAGACTGAAGTTTGAACCTTGAGTGATCGTAGGGTAATATATTTGTGAATCTATTCTTGGGTCGATTGACGGACAAATCCGCAGCAGCACATATTTGATCTCTTCCAACTCGTTTGAGCTCTTCAAACTCCTCGGAAAATCGAAAATCAGAGTCAGCAGACATGTGACGATAATGGTCTCCAAAATCTTTGAGCTTTACTGGACGCCTACATTTCAAAACTAACCTTTAAACACTGATAGTACTTTCTCAGAAATTGCTGCCCGTAATATTCCTTACGTAATATCAATGATGGATTCTGGGAGGGAGGCCGTGTCTCCGTGGTTGTCGCCTTTCTTCCCTCGACGACACATTCCACCGCACCTTCGCTTCACGTACACGAGGCAAATGATGAAGGCAATAATGAAGGCGGTTGGAAGAGCAAGGCTGAGAATGAGCCATGTATTATCGTGTTCCGTAATAATGGGCTGAGAGTATTCAGTGTCTGTGTACTTGTCATCCGCGGTGAAGGCACGGATTTTGACACGGTACGACGTTCCAGCTTTGAGGGGTCCATTGCAGTAAACGGCCTTGGAAGTACTGGACAACTTCAAAGGGCAGGTCCGATTCGAACCAATTTCAAAGTCTTCAATTTGAGCATCTTCAAACGGGTTATATGGCTCAACCACCTAAAATTCAGTCAAAATTCAACGATATAGTGTACAAGCACATGATAGTAATCTCAATTACGTGAAACTAATAATGACCTGGTATGGTGGCCATCGGTCGTACGACTGAACATCACTCCACGTCGGCAGTTCCAATCCGCTAGCATTCTTTTCATCATCCTCAGTCACAATAATTGAATACTTGTGAACTCTTCCGTTCTTATTCGAAAAGTACGTATTCCGGAATCGAACTACGATTGTGCTAGACGTCGTTAGAATTTCTGTGGGAACAATACCGGGGGGCACGACTGGTGGAGCCCAAATCGGCATTTTTTGACTATGTTGAGAAATTGGACCGGGACCGATTTTAGTGTAGGCTTCAATTCCAAACAAATATGTAGTTCCGGGCTGAAGTGAAGAAATGGTTCCAGCTGTCTCAGAAGGACCAAAACGACGGCTTCCATTTTGCTTATCCTGAACATACAAAAAACTCTGCGATTACGAACTCAGTTTTATTTATAACAATAGCTTTCTTCATCGAGAACTTACTCTAATTCCATATTTAATAACGTATGATACGAGAATTCCATTGTGCTCCGACTCGGGCAGAGACCACACGAAAGTGATATTGTTTGGCTCCACGTCAATTGCCTTGAAATTCACGACTTTTCCTGGCACATACTCCTTTGTACTAAAGACGGCAGAAAGCGGTGTTGACTTCCTGAGGACCGTCGAGTCACTTCCGGAACGAGTAATAACAGTGAAGGTGTAGTTTCGAAAGGGTCTCAAGCCTGAAATGGTGATGGTCGGCTGAAGGGTCAAATTCTCTACATAGTGGTCATCCGCGTCAATATACTGAACCTCGAAAGTATCATAATCCCCCGTCGGAGTGTCCCATTCTAACGTAATTTCTCGGTGACTTATAAAAGAAGCGTTGATTCGGGTAATGGATTCCGGATCTGAAATGAGAAGTATTTCATATTAGACAGTCAACAATAGCAAAGGA